>VZTX01005482.1:157431-217104 GCA_013400915.1 Pardalotus punctatus | reverse complement strand
GGCTGGAGCTGCGGGGCCGCGGCGCGCGCAGTGAGAGGCTCCCGCCAGCCGGGGACGTCTGGGATACTGAGCGGGAAGTGGGCAGGGAGCAGCCTTGGAGGTGTAGTTCCTGTGAGTGACTGACGCGTGCTGTGAGGCGGATTTGCGCAGTGCAGCAGCCCTGTGAGACCGCAGGGAGGGGCCGGGGACGGCGCTCGGACCAGGCCGGGCGGTGAGCGAGCGGGAGGATGGCGGAGCCGCGGGGTCCCGCTGAGCTGGTGGCACCCATCCTGCGTGATGGCCAGGCCTGCTGATAAAGTCCGGCTCACATTTGTAAGGTTGCCATGTGGGTCGGAGTCTGAAGACGACAGGTCTGACATTATGGTTATACATTTACAACTTGCAAAAAGCCAATGCTATAACATGCATTTATCACAATAGGAAGATGAATATAAGAGCAAGTGCTAAACAGATTAGTATGATTCCCTTACCCAGGGTCACTAACTCAGGATCAAAACCAGGTTGCAAACTACAGTCTTTGTTTTCAATATATAATTTATGATGTCATATATAATTTTAGGAAGTTGCATTTCACAAACGGGTCATTTTCTGCCAGTCTTAAATCTAATTTATGGGAACCTTCCTTGTGTTTTTGCAAGTACTTATCATTTTTCACATTAGGTTCAAAATAAGACAAATTCTTCCAATGTTCAATTATGCAATCTTTCAGTTTTTCAAAACTGTCTTGTAAAAATAATTTTTTGTTCATCTTTTAATTACAGTATGCATATTTACTAATTAACCACGTTTAGGGGTGCTTAACATCTCGTTTTCAATAGCGAAATAGGCGCTATTTTAAGATCCATTTACAGATCTAATGTGCTCCCTTCATTCATGAGTCCTGCACAGGCACTCACCTGGTGGTTCTTTCAGTATTCCCAACGTTCCCTGAGGATGCTGTTCTGTTAGGAAGAGTGCCATCAAGGTTAGGTTGGACAGGGCTCTGTGTGCACAGATCTGGTTGAAGATGTTTCTTCATCTGCTCTTGGAGTAGGTGACCTTTGCTGGCTCCTTCCAACCCAAACCATTCTGTGATTCTATAATTGTGCTTCATTGCGGAGCTAGCTGAAATGTTTTTGGGATTTTACAGAAAATTTAGAAACAGGAGACTTTATCAGTTAAACATCACACATCATAGATTGTATGTCACAAGTAATTGTTTTTTCTCAGAAAACAGAGATTTATTATGTTTCTTAAAATTGTTTGTTTTATTCCCCAGATGCTGAACAAACAAAATGAAGACATTAACTTCCAGCTCTTCTTGATAGCTAGTCTTCTGTTTTATAGGGGATTTTTTTCTTACGAAATTCTGTTTTCTTTGGTTTTATACACACTTGCTTTATTTTTTTTTTTTCCAGTTGGCAGTGCAGGCAATTTTGTAACTAGATGTTAGGTTTTAAGGGCCTGTAAGTGAACTAGGCAAATCTGTGACCAATCAGGAGGCTGTTGTAAAACAGTGAGAAGGTGAGGGCCCAAGTGGCAGAAATGTTTCTTCAAGAGTGTGTGTACTGTTGACATTACAACAATAACTTTGTGACACCAGAGTGGTTATTTGATACCCAGTTCTCACTTATGCATTTGAAAATCATGCACTTTGCCAAATTTCACTGCTTTTTCTGCGACAGTAATAGCTTGGCACTTCTCATTAATTAATACGGTAGAAATGGATCTTAACGAAATTGAAGATGTAGTAACATTATTGATTAGCCTTGCGAAACAAGCTGGAGTGGATTCTGTGGTAGACCAGGCATTGAAATTACATCATCCCTTCCATTCTAAACTTTGTGGTCCTGCAGCGTCAGTGTAGACGATAGGTCAGAGTCTGACCAAGCTGCACTGAGCCAATAAGAAAGTATAATTTGTTTGCAGCTCAAGTTTCTTCTCTTAAAACCACTGTTTTAGGACTGCAAGATAAAAATTTTAGGCTTGATTTCTGTAAATCCATGCTGACTCAATTTATATTACACTGATTTCTAGAGGTTCCATATTCCCTGCATTACAGAAGAACATATTTATTTGTGTGTGGTTTTTGGAGATCTTCTGTTGAATAGTAGAATGGTCCATTCACATCAGTGAGTTAAAAGACACAGGAACACATGAGGTACTGAGAAATAGTGAGGAAAGTATATTCCAGTGAAGGAAGAAATACAGAAGAAATTTCAAGTGTTTTTAATATGGAAAATTTAAGAACTTGCTATTTTTTTGGTTTTTTACAAGCCTTTAGTAGTTTTCTCTCTCATCCAGAGGTACATGGGTTTCTGTCATTCTTTTGGAGAAGTAAAACAGGGAAAAAAACGGGAAAAAAAGAAAGCAACCTAAAGCTACTTGGTTTTGATTAAAAATATATGCAGTATGTTGGTAATTTATAATGTTTGCATTGTCATATGAATGCTGAAGTACGAGTTTACTACTTCATAAAGTTCAGTTGAGTTCTGATGTTGTAAAATCTAAACTTCAAGCCATTATGTTTTGAGTATTATTATAATTAAATGTGAATTAGAATTCCTTGCTTATGTCTTTTTAAGGTGTCATGGAGAAACTTGGGCTTGGCCCAGAAGTCCTTCTACAGGAGAATCCCAGACTCATCTATGCCAGACTTACTGGATTTGGCCAGACAGGAAAATATGCCAAGTCTGCAGGTCATGACATCAATTACTTGGCTTTATCAGGTAGGCTGTAAAATTTGCTGTTAAATAAAGTTTCTTTCCTCCCTTAAATCAAGACTCAAAAATTTGTTGAAAGCAGATAGCTCAAACTTTATCTGAGGTGCAGTCTAATGAAACAGCTGATCTGAAGTGTCTCTGTCAGTGAAATGGGGGTTTCCTTTCAGTGTACTTTTTCCTGTTCCTTTCAGTCAGCTCTTGTGCTTGCTTAGTCCCTCTGTAAAATTCTTCACAAGTCAAAAACTGGTCAGAAGAAATGAGGGTGTTTTCTGCCAGGTTATTGAGGTGAAGCAGTTCATTAAGAGATCCAATAAGTCAGCACAATAAAGGAGGAGACATGGACTCAACAGGCTGTTTGTTTTGCCAGCAACAGTTAGCTATTAGGCTGTATCAGATGTCTGTTCAGGCTGTGTATTATTTCCCCTTGTTCTATATTGTCTGAATAAAATATCTGAATATTTATCTGAAGAGAGGACTGAAGTTTTTCTTCAGGGCCTCTCTCCTAGGAAATCTGTATACTTATAATCCTGAAAGGGCTGCAGATTGTTTTGTGTGCTTGTGAACAGATTTTTTTTTGAGCAAAAATAAAACTAGGCAGCATAAGATAATTGAGCTCTTGTGCTTTTCTGCTTGTAGGTATGTCTCTACTGATACCAGCTGAAAGGAAGTGGGCTTCAAATTAAGTCAAAATGTTACATTTTATTGAGGTGTTTTGGACAGTATGCTGGTTTTAAGTGTTGTGATTCTACAAGTATGCAGTAGCAAACAGTAACAATATTACCAAACTCTCCTGATGCTTGTCCATGCATGGCCCTACCTCCTGCTCTTCACGCTGCTTCTGTTTCTAATGCTTCTCTGAGCCTGTGAAGGACAGAAAGTGGCCCAAAAGTTCTTGGAGTCCCAATGGATAAAGCAGTTCTTTCAGCCCCAGGAAAGGACCAGAGCAAAGACACAGCAAATCTGGTGATCTGGAATCAGCTATTATGAGAAATGTTGTGGAACTAAATTTCTTGAGGGATAGGTTCAGTCTTCCCTCATGTAAAATTGTTAGAGAATAGAAAAGATTAAAGAAAAGATGCCTCATTTGAAACACTTTTAACTTCATGTCAAGGCAATTCCAAAATATTAGGGTATTTTTGTTCTTAGTGAAGGGGAGGAGTCAGAACCGAAACAGTATAGTCCAGCCCTGCCTTAGATTGTAGTACTTTCTGATTTACAGATAGATTTTTTTTCTCTGGAGCTGATTTAATCAGTAGTGTTTTGGTTAGTGCTATATTCTTAAAATTTTCTTGAAATTCCACAGATCAAGTTTTTATGCCTATTAAAGGAAATAGAGCAAGGTGTTTGAAAGGTGTTATTCCTCAAAAATGATGTCTCATGTTCTGAGTATTCTCCTGATGAGCTTTGGCTTTCTTTAACTAAAAAATAGGTTGTGTTAGAAACTCTTGAGAAGTTAGCATATTAATATTCTGGTGTCTGTGGTAACTTTATAGACAATTAAAAGCAAGGTTTTAGGCAGCAACAGGGCTTTTACCCTTGCACTACAGGATTTGTAAACATTTTTTGCTGTGTACTCGCTTGCTTGCACGTAGGAAATGCCGTAGACCATTAGCTGACTAAACAGTGCATCAGAACCATGCAGTTCTCACGACATTCTGGCCATGTATTCTGCAAGTCTCAGACCTTAGGCTGCAGACATAGGAGAAGTGCTCATACTGCAGTTTCTTGCTTGCCCAAAGGGAATTGCTATGAGGCATCTACAAAGAGTAAGGCCACAGTAAAGAGGTTGTTCAGGATGGCAAAGAAATGCTAACGAATTCAAAGCTCTGACTGAAGTAAACTGGCTTAGCCTTTGCTCTAATTCCTTTAGTTTCTGCATAATTGCTGGCATAAACATAGGTTCCCTGTGTTTACATTGCATGCAATCAGAGATAACCTTCCTGTGCTAGTCACTGTTCTGTTGTTCTTATATGCAACCTTTTTTTTCCCCCCAAGGGTAGTTGAAGAGGGAGGATAGAACTGAAATACAGTTGTCAGTGTGAGATCCTTTGTTATGATTATTCATTCATTGTTTATGAAGACATAAGACTGTACTTCTGCATTTTTACTTTAAAATATTCAGAAAAGAGCAATTTACCAAAACTGATTTGCGACACATTCATAATGCCTTTAATGGATGAGATTCAGTGCACGTACAAAGTACTAATATGGAACTATTGTGCACAGGATTGGTTTTTTAGTAAAATTTTATCCCCATATAGCCAAAATATCAACATTTATCTATGAGACTTCTGTTAGTCTCTTTAATCAAATACATCTTCACTAATGTGATTTCATATATTTTTTTTCTTTTGCAAATTAAAGAGTAACTATTTGCTAAGACACAGTCAAGCAGAGGCAGAAAACTGTAGACGATTGCTTTATCCCTTATTTTTTTGCATAGATTGAAAAGAATGAAACTTTAATTGTAGAAATGTTTGTAATTAATTTTATGTTTATCCTTCCTTTGTTTTCTCTTCTGTCAGGTGTGCTGTCAAAGCTGGGTAGAAAGGGTGAAAATCCTTATGCACCTGGCAACCTTCTGGCTGATTTTGCTGGTGGAGGTGTCATGTGTGCGATGGGCATTGTTATAGCCCTCTTTGAACGTGCCTCATCTGGCAGAGGGCAGGTCATTGATGCAAGTATGGTAAGTTTGGTCTCAAAGGATGTGGGGTTTCTTAGGTTTGCTTGGGTTTTTTTCCTACTCTAAATTGGTAAAAGGGAGGAGATTGGAGCTATTTGTGAGGTTTAAAATTGAGAATTTGGGAAAGGGAAAGTAAGTGATCTCATAAAATGGCTGTTCCTTCACATGCAAGCAGTTTTCATGTATCACTGTTGCCATAACATCCTTATGACATGGAACACATACTGCAGCCTCCCCCCATCTCCCTCCTTTTGCCTGTCTGCCTTCCTCACAAAGTATTAGCTGTATATGTTTGATGAGTAAGTGTCGTCTATGGAGATAGGGTGTATAATAAACAATCAACATAATTCATAATAGCAAAAGTGACAATACTGTTAAGAAAAATACTTGCATTAGCTTTATTCCAGACACATCTTTTTATGAATTTGTGGCAAGTCATATCTTACTAGAAGCACTGTTCCGTGGGATAGTTAGACTGCCATGGATCATTGCCAAGAAGTCAATTTCAAACACTTTGTGAATGTGCTATAAAAGAAATTAAAGGCTAAGTTATCCTAATAATGAATTCTATGGATTTTTTTCCACTGAAAGGCCACCCACTTACACACAGAGGAAGAATACGTATTTACATTTATCTTTGAAACCTATGTTATCTGCAAGTGTTGTTTCTCACTTGATCTCCCTTTTTTCTTATTTTTCTTTTTATAGAGTATTGCAGGTAAAATTTGACCTCCCTTTGAGGCATTGTACAGTGAAAGCTAAGGTTTGGCCTTAAATATAAAGTGAAAAAAAAAAATACATTTATTGAAACAAATCCCATTGTTGAAGTGGTCTTGAAGAGAGTAGAATAGCAAGAGATGTTGGATTTCTTGACTTGAATAAGTTTTTGACAAATTCAGATGACATTCTCAAAAGCAGTCCATGGCATTATGGTCTAGATGAAAATTTTATGGGAGCAGTGCAAAACAGGACTAATGTTTTTTACTTCCACAGTAGTTATTAGTAGTTGATCGTCAAAGTAAAAAACATACCAAGTAGAGTTCCATAGATGTTTGTTGAGGTTTTTTTTAGTGTTTTCTCTGAATGATGGATGAGCAATTGTTTAGTAAATTTTCAGATGATACACATATGTGAAGGACTACAAGTATGTTAGACTTGGATTAGAATGAAAAATGACCTTTTCAGATTGGAGCAATGACCTGAAAAAAATTAGCTGCAATTCATGGATACTGCTGCTCTGTAGTCCTCTGTAGGCAAGAACAATTACTTGCACAAATGCAATAAGAGAACAATTGGCTAAAGTACAATCCTGGGGGTTTGTAGTAGTCACAAGCTGAACATGAGTCAACAATATCATGCTGTTACAAAACAAATACATACTGTATTAGGATGTATAAACAGGAAATAGAGCCAGCAAAGTTTCTGAAGCAATTATCCTAACCTATTCAATGTTTATGAAGTTTCAGGAAAGTAATGTTTCTGACACTGACTGTCATTTTTCAAAGTTGCTAATTTGAGGAAGTCCAAGTAGCACAACAAAAATTTTGACTCTGAAAACATGACCTAGAAGAAGAATTGAAGGAGATTATGTATTTGTGAAAGAGAAGCTGTGAAGAATTGTGATAAGTCTTAAAATATTGAAAAAGATACTTCTTGTAGTTTTTAGTATTAACCAATTTTTCCTTATCATACTTCAGAGAATTAAAAGAATTTGTTAGAAGAAGAATCAGTGTAAGTCTGCTAATGTTCTAATGAAGTTTGTAGCTCATTTGGAATGGAATGTGTTGTGGGGTTTTTTAAGCCCTTAAAAATTGTCTCTTCCAAATTTTTCTTGTCTCATTGTAATTGCAGTTCCCTGCTGCTGTGCCTGGTGACCTGTGAAATTGATGGAATATTGTCCAGTATACAGGATGTACTTTACCTGGCATTTTATCATAGTCCTTATTTCTTGAATAGACTTTCAGTGACACAGTTGATGAAAATCATACGTGCATCATCAGCAGCAAAGACAATTAAATCAGCTGGGTGGATGAGCCTGTTTTTACACCTAGGTATTTTTCATGGAAGTAAATATTTTTAAATCACGACACCGCAGCATTTCAGCTCTTTTGTTTTAAAATTATCTTTTGTTTAATAGACCCATTACTGAAGTTGTACATTTTAGGTAGTCTGAATATGTTAATGACTCAGACATGGTACAGTTTTCTATGGGAGAAATTGCCATGTGTAAAAAGTAGACATTGGGTCCTGCATTTCATCTGTCTGTCTCAGAAGAATTAAGTGCCTGGGCTGAATTGATCCATGCTGGCTGCTGTCTCTTCTCATTGACTCTGTAGGGATCATGGCTATCCTACAGGAAGCCAGGTAGCTGCCATGTGGAGTGGACACTGCGATGTGACACAGTAGGCACAATTGTACCTCTGCATTTTTCCACCACACTGGAACAGAGGCATGTGAGTCAGGGCCACAGTTTGGATTCACTACAGTTTCAACCACATAACTTTCTGCTGATGGTAGGCATCTGACTGAGCATAACTCACTCTTTGTGAAAAGACAGCCACAGGAAAGGATGCTGGTAATGATCACTTGCATAATAGTCTCATGGCAGGAGCATTTAGCAGTCCAACAGAAGACTGAGGTTCCAGGTTTTTCTCAGCCCGGAGGTATTCGAAACCAAAACTCCCACATCCTAGAAGCCTTCATCAGTCATGAGGATAAAGATTAGTTTGGTGTGGATTCATTCTCGCTTTTGTTTGAACTGCGTTCAGTCTGCAGAAACAACAGAAGGCTTGCGGAGCAGACAGGTCACCCAGTGGGGTGATGCCTCTGGATTTTTGTGCCTGCTTCACAGACTGCAGATGCTTTTAACATGAGGGAGACATTAAGTGAAACGCGTAACTGTTACTATAATCATTCTGCAATTAGAACTAAGTGGAGTCTCCTTGTTGTCCTTTTCATGTTGTAAAAGGAGGTGACCACATTAGTGAGTGCATGGTGTTATTTGAACATGCCTTTGGGGATCTGGTGCAGACATTGAGACACTTTTTGGCTTGTCTCTGAATTGCAGGGGGCCTCAGACAGAACCTAGATGTCTAGTTGCCCAGACAGTGATATTTCTACGTCTCTATACTGGTCAAAACTAGATGTGCTCTTTTAAGTGTTTCCAGGGTAAGTAGCACATAGGTATTATACCGGTGCTGACTAAGAGCTTTGTTAGCACCAAAATCTAATTTTCACTTAAAACTTATTCTGATATTTCCCCATCTTGTATTATCCTTACTTTCAGTGCTTTTTGTGTATTTTTGTTAATATGAGCAGTGCAAGATCAGATCATTAGTAAAACAAACTTTATTTTAATATCCTTGCAATAATTTTGCAAATACGTAGGTAAATGTGTACAGTATTTTCTCATATGAAAGTACTTTAATTGACTTTAAGATGTGAGGGTCCTTGAAGCAGTACTAAAGAAGAGGCCAAGTGACACTAATTAAATGATGGAGCCCTCTTGACTGCGTATTTCAGCAATTTCCATGTTTTAAATTTGTGCTTAAAAATGTAAAAACTAATAGATCTTTCTACATGAAAATTTAGTGTCTTTTTATTTTGGTATGGTATCTGTGCTTTTCTCTATAGACTGTGTTAGGTTAATTTTGCACAGCTGAAAATGCATGAATCAAATGATACTCAGAATAATACAGCTCAAGTTCGAATCTGTCCTTCTGGAATGTTTCTGGCCATATGCTATCATCTGGTTTATCTTTACTTACAGTACTTTTCAGTTGAAAGAAAATTAATTGTGCTGATGAGAAAAACTGTAGGATGTGATTTTCTTGAAATACTGGTATAACCTTGGTAATTATTGAAAGGCTGATCAAACAGAATTTTCATCTGGTTGTACTCCACGTAGCCAAAATTTTGAGGAGCAAGTTGGAACAGGATTAATCATGCTTTCTAGCGCTGTATTCATCAGACTCTTGTCTATGTAGAGATTAGTTTGTTATGTGTATGTAGCTGCCAGTGATGACAGTGGGAGAATAGTTTTTAACTTAGTGTTGGAGATTTGATTTGATTTCCTTCAATTTTTCTTCTAAAAATGGCAGTCTTCTTATAATCAGTGTATTAAAGGAGATGAAAATTTGATACTTACAGTACCGGTGCAGGCATCTTGTTTTCCAAAGGTTTAGAAGGCATTGACAGCTGTCAGATGATTAATGTTGTGTAGAGCCAAGAAGCTTGTCCCATCACTTGAAATTACTCACTCATTGTAAACATCTAAAGACTCTGAACTTGCTAAATGAGGAAACTTTGTGTGTTGAAAGTGTGTTGACCGTCTGAAGCTGCCTTTCTACATTTATGCTCATTCTTTAATTCTAGATGATTTCACATGTGCCGTATAAACAGTAATTGAAAATTTTAGGAAATGAAACTGCTTACCAGAGATTTTGTCATTAAAAATCTTAGCAAAGGGCAGAACTGGTAGTGGCTTTTTGTTGTTTTGCTTTATACATAATTTAGGTAACATGCCAACTAATTTATTGAAGTTTTTTTTTTTTAAATTTTTATTTTTCTCTAAATCTTCAAGGTAGAAGGAGCAGCATACCTAAGTTCTTTCCTGTGGAAATCACAAAGTTTGGGACTTTGGAGCCAACCTCGAGGTGAAAACCTGCTAGATAGTGGTGCACCTTTTTATGAAATCTACAAGACCTCTGATGGAAAATTCATGGCTGTTGGTGCCATTGAGCCTCAATTCTATGACCAGTTAATAAGGGGTGAGTAGGTTGGAGCAGTTGTTTCATATCAGCAAAGGATGATTGAGTGCCTTCTTTAGTAGTTGATTTTGGTTCATGATTTGTAGTTACAAGATTTCTTTATAAAAGCCAAACACTTCCTGAAACTAGTTGGGTAGTTGTGTAGCAGTTTAATTGACTTTTTTTTTCCTAGCAGTTAGTTTATTTCCTTTTCACCCTCAGCAACTACACTTAAATTGCAAGTTCTTTTGGAGTTGTTGTAATGGTAGTCTGATGTGACTGGAGACCTAAACAACTTTTCCTGAAAATCACTTTTGTCAAATTATCCTGAATGTACTTTAAAAAGGAGCCTAATTCTTTGGTATTGGGAATAGAATTTCTAGCGATTTCAGTTGTTTGTGCTATAATTTTTCTTAAACTATATAAATTGTTTCAGAAAGGAATATTCACTGGAAGAAATTAATAATATTTCTTGATTGAAAAAACTTTCGTAGAAGCAAATTCTGCTTTATTAATTAATTTCCAGTGCACAATTTCTGAGTGATTTTAGTGTCCAGCTGTGGATATACTGTTTATATTTGACTAAGACTATTTAAATATGACTATAAATCATGATTTATCTCTCTGAGAAATTAGAATGGGTTGTGCAAAATATTTAACTGTGTGAAATTAAACAGAAATTTGCAGGTGTATCTTTACCTCTGAACTGTTTGTGTCCTTCAAACTTTTTATCAGATATGCTCTTAGCTTCTTACTGGTTATTTAATTTATTTTTTTCTGTTGTTCTTCTTTGGAAGATTGCCATGCTTTCTATATGGAATTTAAGAAAATATAAAAAAATTACTGTTTTTTTCAGTTTACAGAATATGAAAATTATAAGAAGTTCTCATTTTAATTTTAGCTTTGCTTAATGAGTAGAAGGAAGAAAAGAAGGATGCCTAAAATGGATGTACACTGTGTTGTGTGAACCACTGTTGTACGTGCATGACTCACATCCAGTCTTTGCTCATTGAGCATGTCAGGGAAAGTAGTTCCTTATTTTTGCTCAGTCTCTTTCCCACTGATTATTCCTTGAATTGTAGCATTCCTTGAATTGTATCCGTGCTGCAAGTTATAGTGTTTTTGGCTGGGATAGAGCTGAATTTCTTTACAGTAGCTTGCATGGGGCTGTAATTTGGATTTGTGCTGCAAGCAGTGCTGGTGACAGAGGGATGTTTCAGTTACTACTGAGCAGCACTTGCACAGCACTGAGGACTTTTCTCCTCCACACCCCACTCCACCAGCGAGAAGGCTGGGGCTGCACAAGAAATGGGAAGGGATCACACCCAGGACAGCTGACCCCAGCTGACCACAGGGACATTCTGTATCATTGGGCACCGTGCTCAGCAGTAAAACTGGAGGGGAGGCTGATGGGTGGTCTCTGCTCAGGGACAGGCTCGGCATCAGTCAGTTGGTGGTGATCAATTGTTTTCATTGGCAGCTCTTGTCTTTCTTGTATTACAGGATTGTAAGGTGCGGTAGGCCTTTGGTGGGCAGGATCCCAAAGAGAGATCTTGTTCTGTATACTTCAGCTTTGTTCTCTTGCAGCCTGTGGTGCTCCCCAAGTTCTTACACATCTGTAGCTGTGAATGGCTGCTTCTCTTGTAGCTTAAAAAAGTCCATGTCATTGTGTGGAATCTCTAAATTAGTACATGCTGCGACATGAAATGCACAAGGAAGGCTCCTGGAGTGACTCCGGGACATATCCAACATTATATTGGACAGATCAGATATCAAGTTTGAAAATGCCATGTTCTTGGCTGAAGAGGATGGTGTTTTTTGTCTCTAATTGTCCTGCGAATAACTTGTTTGTGAACTCGCATTGTAAGCAACTTGATCTTGAAAAAGAAAGTATAGTTGATTATTCCACATTGATTATTTGCCGTTCTTTGAAATGTTTTTCTCATTCAATCCCCTGAGATTTTCTTGCTTGCATGAAAATTGGAGAACAAAAATAAATATAAGACTGTATCAAAGTAAAATGCCCTTTCTCTGGGAGTTAGGTAATTTGGAATTCCGGTAAATATCTTCAGGAAGAATGCTTGTATTAAATACAAATAAAATGATAAAAAAATAAAGCTGCATACTCAAATACCCATATGTTTGGCATAAATGATCAAACACTGGCCTGCAGTATTCATGCCCTGCAGTTATTTTATTCTTTGAAGACTTAAGTTGAATCACACTTTTAAGCAACAAGAAAGGGATAGAATCTGTATTTGTTCAAAAACCCTGAAAATTCTGCAATGGTGTCTGGTCCTGTTTGTGACTCTCTTTCTCAGTGAAGCTTTTCTGGTAAGTCCTGCCTTCCTGTATTGATAATTGCTAACATGGCAAGACTTGAGCTTTTCTCTCGCAGCCAGGTTCTCTAGAGAGAAGCCTCGGATGGATGAAACCAGTGGCCAGGTGATACAATATGGTCACTGATGGTCTCTGTCTTATTTAGATAATTCTTTACTGTCGAAAATGCTAAACCTTTGCTTTTCTTTTAGTTGTTTTTCAGAAATTTAGAGCATAGAGTTAGAGCAGTAACTGTGAATTCTTCCGCATGTGTTGAGGCACCCACATTGGACACTTTGTTTTTGTGTTTCAAAGTATTCCTTATGCTTACAATTCAGAGAAATTCCTAGATTTTTAACAGCTGAAATTTCAAAAATAGTTATTCCAGCAATAAAGAACTGGTGTGTATCCACTTGTAAGCAGACAACAATTGTAATCGTTGCAAATGTTTCAGTCTGTTTCTGACATATTTAAAAAATCCAACATAAAGACTGTAGTATGTGAGGAAATTTTGCTTTTTGCCTTTAATTATATCACAATATTTGCTTATTTGCACTCAGTGAGGTTTGTTTATTTCATAAAAGTGTGTTGGTTAAAGTAAATGATCAAATTCAAGATTTTTTGCCAATATTAAATTTAAAATAGCTGGTCATTTCTCATTGTCTTTTAGGTGCATATCATGATCTGTTCAGATTTTCACATAGGAAATATTTATTCCTTTCAGTCTTTAGGGTTTCAATCTTTCTGAAGCAATAGTGCACTAAACTAGAACAGCAGAACCTTTTTGTGACTTAGGGATTATTTCCATTCTGGGATACCTATTGCAGAAATTAAATTCAAAATTTAAGCTTCTGAATATTATAGGGAAGAAAAATGTGCTTGTGAGATTTCTACTGCTCTTTCACAAACTTGGAGAGCTTTGACTTAGGCTGAATTGTCTGTTCCAAGCATTAACTCCAGCTTTGAAGTGGGTTTAAAATGGTATGTTCCGGCTGCAATTTCCGTAATTTCATTTCATAGCTTTTCTCCATATTTCTGGTCAGTTTTGCTGATACACAATTTGGCACTGTTCCAGATAAAAAATATATTCAAAAACCACTTGATGTTTGTATGTCCATATTCAGAGAGTAGATTACTTTTGCCACTCCTATAGAGTGAGAGCGCGAGGATAGGGGCACTGCAGATGTCAGCTGGGGATTTAAAGACTGAAGAATTGAGAAAGGAGGATGACTTCTGAACCATTTGTCCCTGCTCACAGGATCCTGTTTAGCCAAAGCAGCACTGATTTCCTTTAGGTTTTGCTTCACTTCAGGGTTTCCCTGCAGAGTTCCTGCCCAGTGCTGGACCCAAGTGCAGTTAATGACATGGTGAGGAAAGTTCTTAAGTGGTCTGCAGAGGGAAACTAAATTTAAGAAAATAGAGCATATTAGTTTGAGAAGATTGTTGGCTTTGTAGATTGTGCTCAGCAGGGAAAAGTAAGTTTATGCTTGCCAGACATTTATTAGTTAAATAAAATTTTAAAAGGCTTTATGAGAAACTGAAGCTATGTGAAATAGATTCAGTAGAGGACTATTTTGGGCCCACTGTTGACTATTTGCTATTAACAAATGAGCTGTAGTCCCTTTGCAGGTATTCATTTTATTACTACAAAAATCAGACAATAAATAGCTGAAATGCATTGGCTGCTTGTGAAAAATCTGTAAGATGTAAGAAATGTGCTACTAATGTTAAGCCTTAATTTTTTGACAGAAAGAGACAGAATGTCTTTCATGTGACCTGTGAATTGCTTCTGCAGGTTTGTCCTGTGTTTTAGCAATAGATGCTTAGTATTGCTGCAGCCAGGCTGCAAGAGGCATGAAGAACGCAGTAAATACTGTGTATCAGGTGAGAGTTAAGGTTTGATTCTGAGTTATGTGGTGTAAAGTCAGTTACACAAGGTGACCTTAGTATCCACTTATTACATTGATGCAAAAAGCACTGACAGTCACTGGAGCCCTGAACATGTACTCCATGGTACCCCTTTCATACTACTTCAGTACTACATTGTACAACTTTTGTTTAAAATAAAAGGAAAAAATTAGGAAGCAAGTGAAAAACATAATTTACATCGTTATGAAGGATTTCCACAAGACTCTTCATTTTGTGATTGTGAGGTATTGTGTAGTGTTTTAAAAATCTGCTGATACACTGAATGCAATACCACATTGTTATTGAGACATGCAGCGTGGACAAGCAGTTTCCTCATTATGTTTTAGACTTAGTTATACATAATGTTATGTTTTATTTTAATTTACTTAATTATGATAAACCGTAAACATTGTACAAATACTGTAGAGGACCAGGCTCTTGCTGCATCAAACCATTTGCAATTGTGGTGATTAACCATATCAACTTGAAGTATAGCTATGGATGCCTTTGCAGTGAGGCCTGGTAGTACTGTGGGCCTGATCAACCATTTGCTGAACTGACACTTTCTAAAAAATTATTTATTTTCAGAAACCTTGAGCAGAGAAAAGACTTTACATGATTAATGTAATGAAAATTTGCTACTCTCTTGGAATATTCTGAAACTCAATTCTCTCTCACAGTGGGAGCAAATTTTATTTAGTCATAGGGAGTGCGGTGGAATTCACCTTACTGCTGTTGTTTGGGCCAAAATTAAAGTTTCCTATACTAGATTATACTATTCAGTCATGTTGTGACAACATAATTTCAGAATTACTCTGCTGTGGCCATACATTTTTGAAAAAAAAGTTAGCAAGTTAAACCAAGAAAATCCTGAACAAAACTCTGCTTTTAAAGTAATATGGCTGAAATAATATAAAAAACACTTTCAATTTCTGGCATACCAAAGCAGCTTCACTGATTTATCTTATCAGTTTTGCTGGTTTCTTTCTCTTGAATTAGGTGCCTGATTTTACTAGAGTTTGTCTAAGAGGTTCTGTAGAAATAGAGATTTCAGTTTACTGCATCAGTATAGGATGTACAGATATATGTCAATTAAACTGTAGCATTTGAAGGAGATCTAAAGCTGTATCATTATAAGGAGACAGTTTTTCATTTTTCAAAACTATTTCCAAAGCTGTACTAGAATAGGTTGACTAGGCTTTTCCATACAAAAAATCCTAGATGAAAATTTGAACAAAAAAACTTGGAACTAAATTCTGATTGCTTTATAAGATGTTCTGTGTAAAATATACTTTGCTTGTGATTACTTTGAGTGAAGTCTGTCCTCTTGTGGTACCCCAGAAAATTCTGTGCCGTGTAATAGTTTCCTTGTTGAGTCAGTCACTTCTGCTCTGATACTGCTCATCTGCACCACAAATAGTGAGCACAAGCTGGAAAATGAGAAACTGTAGTGCTTAAATGCTGTTGGTTTGTGCTATTTAAGGTTGAAATCTTCAGTGGTACACAGAAAATGAGCGTGTAGTGTTAAATTCCAGGGTCTGCATATTGTTCTAGTTTGCCAGAGTATGTGTGGTGAGGCTCAGCCAACTTCCCATCTGCCATGATCATCAAAAATAATTGTGTAATGGGATAATGGTAGACCTCTGCTCATGTTGGACTGGCTGCTAGAGCCCAAACCATAGTTACTAAGAAAACAAGTACTATGAAACAGTTTCCACTTGACAAGGTATCATGCATTTAGACAGAAGCTCAGATAGTGTGTTGTCACTTAGCAATACCTATTGAAGAAGGTAAATTTGTCTTATCTCGTAGTTCATGAGTAAACTATACTGCACTGTTTGTCTTTAGTAGTACACTTTGAAAATCAATAATCAAATTAATTTTGACAGTATTGCTAGCTTTTATTTAATCAATGTTCAACCAGTGTGAGTGATCTTCAGCTGATCTCCTTTTTAGGATGACATGAAGTGTTATGAACACAGGAGTGTAAGTTCAGTGATTTAAGGTGCACGTGTCTTGATAAAACCATAAGGACTGATATTTACCTTGTAGTATCATTTATCCTAACATCCACAAGCATTTCCAATAATACGTGAAAATGTTTGTTTTGTCTTTGACTGTGATGAATTTCTTCTGAAAATTAAGAACTGCCAGGCTGCGTTTATTAGTTTGAAAACAAACCAGTGGGAGATCACAAGTCAGGATTAAAATTTAATACGAAAATTAAAAATAAGTGTAATAATACAAGGAAAAAGCACTGACAAAGTCAGATACAACCTGACACCCTGTTAGGGTGGTGGTAGCAGTCCAAATGAAGTACTTTGATTGAAGCGGTGATCCTGGGGAAGGGCTGGTCTCCTCCTGAAGGTCCAGTGATAGCTCTCATCTTCTGGGAACCCTGTAGACAGGGCTAACTTGGGCAGTTTAAGGCCAGGTTACATCCAGGTGGGAATGCTTGGCTCCTCCCTCCTGGGTGGAGCATCTTACAATAGGATGAGGTCCATGAGTCATGGGGTCGGTTCTCGATGGTCCATTGTCTGTTATCAGGGGTGAGTCATAGCAGGAGATAACAGCTGATGCCCCACAGCTGGTGGTAATAGAATACTAAATACATCTCTGTTGTAACCTAGGACAGTTTACAGTCTGGAGATTGGCACTTTCTGTGTGTTTTCCTATGAAGCACCAAAGTATGATTTCAAAGCATGTATTCATTTTAAAAACTACTGTGTAAGGATCTTGTGATCAACAGTAAAATTCTTAAATACTTTGTTAACTTGCAGGGGACTGTGGGCCCCAAGAAGTGCATGTTGTGCAGATTTTGAATGGAAAGAACTTTAAGAGCAGAAGAATAGACATTATCTCCCATTCTTTTCCCATGTAGGCTGCAGCAGCAATATGTCTACTCCTCCCAGTGAAAAGGAAGCTGTAGAAAGACAAAATATTTTAAGTGTTTTCTGCCTATCTAGATCTAAAGATTGGAGGAGTGTAATTTCTCTGTAAATTCTGCCTGCAAACAGCCCTCTGTTACCCAAGCCTGTTGACAGTTGTTTCTCTAATTATAATTCTGATACTAGATAACCAAATATATAAGAAAGAATGCTCAAAATTCAGTGTTTGCAGAGCTCTACATTTTTTCTGCCTTTTATAGAGAACACAGTTTTCTAAGAAGCTTCCTTCTTTTTGTTGCTTGTGAAGTATTATGATGATAGCTGTTCTCTAGTCTTTCTGATTTCTCAAATGAGTTTCTTTCTTATCCCTGCTTCTTCTGAATTTTTCCTGCTGTGTTCATGCTCCTGAATTTCAAGATGGGACTGTTTGAACAGGCTTCAATATATCACTTCTGATTTCAGTTTGGTATCAAATACTCTGCTTATAGCTCTGTATTATCTCCATTTTGAAAGTGTACTTCAGTTGCCTTTTCTCTTTCTTGTTTTTTACTTCCTTTTTGAGATAATCTCTACAAGAAGTGATAAAAAATCTTGCATCTCCTTGAAGTAGCAGAACGAAAGAGCAGAGAGTGCAGAGAGCAGAATCCATGAGAACAGAAACAGATATTGGAAACAGGAAGCACAGAAGAGGTGTAAGCTCCCCAATGAGAATGAATGTGGTTCTTAGTTCAGGGGTAGACCTAGGGCTTGCCTAGTTCAGTAAATTTTCATTACAAGGCATGTGTGCCCATGCTTTGCTCTCATGTCTCAGAAGGGATGTTCTTATTGCTTATCTGGGTGGTCCTTGGGACTGAGATGGAAAGCAGGGTTATTAACCAGTCAGTGAGTGAAAGGCTACGAGAATTGGAGCTTGGGGAGTGTGGTGGAGAAGAGGGAGCAGGAGATACTGCTGGGCCCTGTTTGGACTGTGGAGTGAAGAAGCGGGTCAGTCAGCCTGCAGGCACCTGCAGCTGAGCTGCCTCATGCACACTGGGCTGGGCACATCCATTCCCATCATCTTCTCATCTGTGGAAATAACCCCATCATGATGAACTTCAAACACTGTAGCCTGCTGTATGTCCAGCTCTGGCAGATGTGCTGGCTCCTGAGAGATGAGCCTACTGCTAAAGTTCAGGACCCATTCAGCAGATTTCTGTGTTGCTACTGCCAGGTAGGGAATACAATACCTATTACAGAAGCTGTTCTCAGGACATTATTACCTCTAGGCTGCTGCTGCTTCTGTGAAGTGTTTAGACAAATGAGTGTTTATTATATGTACTTAGTTAAAAGGCTGATGCGGTTTAGTCTAATTGCAAATGTCACAGAACTTTTTATTCCTCTGCTCCCTGCCCTGCACAGATACCCAAATAAAGTTCAGAGTGACTTTTAATATTGCCTGCAAAATATTATCCTCTTGAGGAATATACTTAGTTGTGGGAAGCACTTAGTAATTTATTTAAGCCATACCATAGTTAAACTTTCCTTTTTTACTTTCAGGTCTTGGGCTAGATTCAGATGAGCTCCCCACTCAGATGAGTACCTCCAGCTGGCCTGAATTGAAGAAAAAGTTTGCATCCGTATTTGCACAGAAGACACAGGCTGAGTGGTGCAGCATATTTGATAGTACTGATGCCTGTGTGACCCCTGTTTTATCCCTGGATGATGTTGCCTCACATCAGCATAACAAAGAAAGAAGTTCTTTTATCAAAAATGATCAGGGAGAGGTAAGTCCTAGACCTGCTCCTCTTCTATCAAGGACTCCTGCTGTTCCATCAAGGAAAAGAGATCCTTTTATAGGAGAACACACAGAAGAGATACTTCTAGAATATGGGTTTACTAAGCAAGAGATTGCTAAACTTTATTCTGACAAAGCAATAGAACTCAATAAACTGAAAGCTAATTTATAATCTCTGACTATGCATATCAGATAAATTTCAGGCTGATACAGTAAGTTTTTATGCTTTAAAATTGAATTATATGACAAATAAATGTTTACATAATACTGATTTTAATATATATTTTTAAAATTATTGACATTTTAAATTTAATTTGAAAACAATGGGACTTATGTACTTGTGTATGTGGATGATCTGCTGTCTAGAACAATACTGTAATTGTGATCTGAAAATCTACACAGTTTGCTTGGTAAGCACCTGCAAATCCTCAGAATGTTTAAATATTGTATCCTGTGGTTTGATTCTTTTAATTCTTGGTTACACCATTGATTTGTAATACATGTTGTAATTACTTGAAAGCAATTCTTCTAATAAAATATAGTTATATTCTTGCTAAAGGAGTGATTGTGTGGTTTATTCATGGACTAGAAGGGTTTTTTCTTCTGTTTTATCATATTAATTATTTTGCTTTATCATGCCAAAACTATGGTCTAAGTAATGCTATTTTCTTACGTGCTGCTACAGAGCTATTATCTCAAAGTTAATCTGTTTAACAGTCTGACTACATTTTCTCAATGCAGTCTCCTGGTAATATTACATTTGGAATATCAGCTTGGCTAGAAACTAAATTCAGGGGGTTTTTTTAAATTTTTTTTAAAATACCTGCCAAATAACAATCCTTTCCTTATGGAAAAACAGTAGGCAACTTAGCTGGACAGGTTTTAAACAATGGTAATTCCATGTTGATTTTCATTTCCTTCAAATTTAAACTGTCATTTGAAACCATCTCTTTCAAGGCAAAAGAAAATCTGCTTTTAAAAAGAATTACTTATATGGAATTAATACAGTGTTCTCTAGTCCAATGCGTGAGGAGTTATGACATGAAAGGTTGGGGTTTTTTGATAAGTTTGTGTTTTGCTGAAGATCAGTTTGTTGCTTACAAAGGTTTCCAAAGCTGAGGTGTACTTAAGCTCATTTTACATGTGTCATGGCAAAAATGTCAACGTTATTACCATAAAAAAACCTTTTTTATTCTACTACATAAACACTTGTCTGGAAGCAAGAATTACCTAGTAGGTCCTGGCAAGTTGTCTGAACAATCAGCAGAAGTTTCCAGCTGATAATCAGTAAGTTACTAAATACTATCTACTGTTACAGAAGGATTTGACAATTTTCTTAGTCCCAGATGCATCTGATCATACTGGAGAGAAATCAGCATATAAAATGTAATCTCCATTACGCATAAGTTTTGGAACCAAAATTACTGACATAAATTTAAAACCTCATGTTGCTTTCGCACAGGTTGGATCAGCTGCGTCACTCAGGTGCCTAACCTGAAAGGTACAGCTTGAGTAATGTCACTACAGATTCCTTTTAAGGCCTTCGCTGGTGGATAAGTGTTTAAAAAACCCCAACTCTAAGTGCTCCTGATATCCTTTGTTTTCAGAAACCAAGAAAATAATCAGTTCTTCTGAGGGCAGTACACAGCAGATATAAAATACGTACTTATGAGTTGCTGCTTGACAGATTTCTGTCAAGCTTTATGTCTGCCACTGACTCTCAAGGACAATGGGTAGGTTCACTTACTCATCCTTATGAAGTGCATTGAAATGTTTTTCTGGATACAGATTTTTCCTCCCAGTTCAGTCAGCAGGGAATGGTCACTGTCTGATGGTCATGTTTGCTGAATGGGCAGATGAGGACCCTAGCTTCCTGGTATCGCTGCTGTCTCACAGCAACGAGAGGAACAGCTTTGTGTCAGGCTAATCCTGCGCCTGGACCATGTGATGTATGTTCCCGTATATGTGTGCTTCATGCGTAAACAGTAATTCCTTAGTTGTGGATAGTTGGGAGCTGTGCAGACACCCAAAAGCTCAGATCTGCTAATGTGAACACACGCTTCCCCGCCCCCTTCCTGGCATAACTTGTGATCACAGAGCCATGAAAGTATGTGAGTCCCTCCCCCAGCACAGACCGATCCCACCCAGCATATGATCTGGGCCCCATGTCAGCCGGAGCAGGCAGCACCAGCTTGCCACAGAGCTGCTCGCAGCTGGAGCAATGACCTTAACGAAAGAGAGCTTCCACAGGGCTCCTCTGCCCACCTCTGCAGTGGCCAAGACCAGAATGGATGGCACCAGAGAGAAGGAGGAAGCTCCAGGGCAGTCAGTGATGAGGACTGGAGCACTGGTGCCAAGGAAGCGAGCAGTGGGAAGGCTGGTGATGCACAGCATGGCCATGTTCGGCCGGGAGTTCTGCTATGCCGTGGAGGCCGCCTTCGTCACGCCGGTGCTGCTCAGTGTAGGGCTGCCCAAGAACCTCTACAGCCTCGTGTGGCTCATCAGCCCTATCCTGGGCTTCGTGCTGCAGCCCGTGGTAGGTTCAGCCAGTGATCACTGCACCTGTAGCTGGGGCAGGAGGCGACCTTACATTCTGGGTCTGGGCATCATAATGCTGTTAGGCATGGCTTTGTACCTCAATGGGGACGTGATGATCTCAGGTGAGTGAGGGGCATGCGCTATGCTGATAGACAAAACTCATCCTAGCCTTTTTAATCAGAAAGATGAGAGGGGTTCCTCTTTTCCTTCTAAAATTGCACTGTTAAAATTTGGTGGCATGGGTCTCGGCTGCTCTGAAAGAGCTGGGGAGCGCTGGAATATTCGTATCCATTCAATCCTAGCACTGCATGTTATGTACCCTGCACACAGTGTTCTGTAGTTTGTGCATGTGATTACAATCTGTTGCATGTTGGTTTGGTTGCCTGATAAGCTCCTACAAGTAAAGAATTGCTTAAGCCATAGAAGTTTTTATGAACAAAGATCTACCTTGTTAGCTGAAATTATAATGTTTTTGTGATGGAATGCGTATCCAAACTGAATCCCTGTTCATCCCTGTTTTAGATGGATTAATATTCAAAATACATGTCTTTAGTTATTGCAGCGCTGGCTTGACTCAGGACTGTGTTGTGCTGATGTAAAACATTCCTTAACTGCTTGAAAACCTTGTTGCAGCTGGAATATGAAAAATCAAATAGGAGTGACATCCCTATTGTTACATTTTAGCTTGGGATGTAACTTCTTTAAAGTATTGATGAAAAGTTGTTGCTGGCTTGGCAGGTGGGGGAGGTGTGTGTCTTTGTGGATTGATTTGTTTTCTCTTCCTGGATATTATTGATGTTGAATATATTTGATTTCATTTGCCCAGAAAGAAATTATGCAGTCAGCTCTTGATTATCTAAAACAATATATGGGTATATAGAGTAAACCAAAAAGTGCTGCAAAATTCATGTGTTAGGTTACCAGAGTTTGCCTAGGAGGTGTAAAGGAGTAGATGAAGGATAGTGATGCACTTGGTCATGGAGCTTGGAGCATTCTGAGCATGTGCTGACTCAAGGCAATAAGTCAACCTAGCACAGCTCAGTACCGCACAGACAGCTCTCCTGTTCTCTGATGAGATCCAAGTGTCACTGCACTCTCTTGCATAACCAGTCATTATTGTTTAGATTTTGAGGTATCAGGAAAGACAAAATGTGGTTTTGCAGAACATGGCACTGTTGCTGTCAGAATGAGGGTGTTTTTCTTTTTGTAGCTTTCATCGATGACAGAGAAAAGCGGCGGACCTGGGCAATAGTCATTACCATGCTGGGAGTAGTGCTTTTTGACTTTGCAGCTGATTTTATTGATGGTCCCATCAAAGCGTATTTATTTGATGTCTGCTCTCATCAGGATAAAGAGAAGGGTCTGCATTACCATGCCCTCTTTACAGGTACTCAGATCCCTTCTTTTCCTCCCTGCCTCTCAAAGGAGGGGAAGGTAATTGCATGGATTTTATCCTCACTGTGTTTCTAATCTTGAATGAACTGATCATCTGATTCTGCGCTTCAGTCACGAGTCTTTTGTTGCTGGGTTTTCACTACTCCAGAGAACAGCAACTTGTTATTGCTGCTACAAGAATCCTACTGCAGAAGGCTGCAGGCATAAACAATTACAGCAACATAGACATGATTTGTGTAAGAGTAGTCAATTAATTTTTAAAAGTGAGTAGTGCTTGTTCAGCTTGTTTTGGGGATTTTTTTCAAACTTTTGTTGAGGCAAAATTAATGTATGTAACTTGTTTCATTACTATTGCACATAAAAATAATATTTTTGACTTGCCATATGACTTAGAATAAGACCTGCACAAACCAGTTGATTTCTGTTCTTCAGCAGTGCTCCAGTATGTGCTGTATAGAAGGAGGAGTACTGTGTAAAATTTAGAAATTCAGAACTTCCATGAAAGAGGCCCCAGTGGTTCAGTTCAGGTTCTTGCAAATGAAGTTAACAGCTTCATTTGCCTTTGTGCGTGTTTGGAATGTTGCCAAGTTACAGAAGGACATGAAACTGTTGGAACAAGTCCAAAGGAGAGCCATGAAATTGATAAGAGGACTGGAGCACCTCCCTAATGAAGACAGGCTGAGAAGGTCAGGGCTGTTAAGCCTGGAGAAGGGAAGGTTGTGTGGAGACCTCATAGCAACATTCCAGTATCTGAAGGTGCCTGCAGGGAAGCTGGAGAGGGGCTCTCCAGTTGAGGGGAAATTTAGGCTGGATATTACAAAGATGTTCTTCCCTGTGTGGGTGGTGAGACACTGGAATACGCTGTCCAGGGAGGTTATGGATGCCCAACCCTGGCAGTGTTCAAGGCCAGGTTGAATAAGGCTTTGAGCAACCTGGTCTAGTGGGATGCGTCCCTGCCCATGGGCAGACAGGATGGGACTGGATTATCTCTAAGGTCTGTTCCAACCCCTGAACATTCTATGAGTCTGTGATTCTGTGAAATCATCTATACAATATGAGTCCTGTGTTGGGGAAATGCACAAGGGAGATACATAAGTCTGTGTACCTGTGAATTGACTCCTGCCACGCCTGAGAGCAGTTCCTGTGAAAGCACTAGACAAAAAGCAGACTACATGAGAAGTCATGCAATCTTTGTTACAAAAGATTTTTGTGGCTACTGAGCTCCAATAAGAGCACAGACACATAAATTCAGCAGCAGTTAGTCTGCTCAGGGAGGGAGGTGTAGTAGCTATTGACAATAGGCTGATTTTGGACACATGAAATACCTATGTTCAGGAACACAGATTATAAGGGAAACTTAAAGCCACATGGGAGTGAAATCCATATTATCCCTTAGAAACTGACAGATAGTATCTTAAAAAATCGCTTGTTCGGACAGAGAGAGGAATGAGTCTGTATGTATAGCCAGCACAACTCTGGTTGCAATACTTTTGGATGTCTCCAAGTTTGAGGCTACAGATTTAGCCAATTCAGTGTACTGAGCTGTGAAAAGGGATGTGGGACAAATAACATGAAATAAGACTGGGGCAGAGTGCATGACTTGGTCCAGCACCATGTGCTCTCTACAGCAAGTTCATCAATATCTTAACCCTAACTGAAAATTCTCTAGTCTGGTGTCAAAATTCTCCCCTGACTGGAGTTCTCCAGCCTCCCAAGGCAGTCTGCTCCAGCACTTCCCTGGCCTTGGTGTTAGTCTTCCCTAAAATCTAATTTTAATATCCATTTCCTACAGCTTAAATTTGTCATTCCTTGTTTTATCCCAACTAGACACAGAGAGAAATTTGCCCATTTCTTTTCTAGATTTTGTTTTAGATATTATTTCTTTTCCCCACTTTAGTTCCTTCCTTTTATACTTAATATTTCTAAGATTTTACTCTCCAGTTTGCCTCCAGTTTAAGGTTTGAACATGAAACTTGATAGCTTTGCAGTTATGAAACTGCAAAGTGGAAGAAAGAGTGCACACATCCAACAAAAAACATTCAGGCTGCATTCCAATAGTATGATTCTTTTTTTTTAGAATAGTATGCAAAGACAACCTCAAATGTCAAACATTCTCTCTGTGAACATACACTGAAAACATGTAGTGTAGATTTTCTTTAAAAAGTGATTAACAGCTTAATTGTTTTTCATGAGAACAAACAAGGATACAAGGTGAAATGCCATAGGCCACAATGAAAGATGGCCATAATCAAACCCAGGAAGGGGAAAAAAGTATGGAAAGCCCAGAATGAAATCAAAATCCTGTGTTTTGCTGGGGAAGCAAGTGTAGGTGCTGTTAGTTTTTGTTAGACATGGGCATTTTGCTGTACATTGTTATCACTTCTCCTAAGCAGAAGAGTAGAAATACTTCCAAGCCCTTGAAAAGCTCCTGTCCTGTGGAACTCCCACACATCCCCCACATGTCCTAAGGAGGTGTCAGGACCCTACAAAGTTGCCACCCCTACCAGAGCTCTGCACTGAATGGAACAGAGGGTGCTTCCCTGTGTGCACTCATAACAAAAAGAAGAAATTGTAAAAAAACCAACCTGACTGAAAGCTGGGCTAATTAATTTCAAGGCACAAAGTAGCATTCCCATTTTACCTTTTAGTCTACCTTTTCTGAGAAAATTAGTGAATGGGATTATGTACTTGTATTTCTTCCTTTCTGTTTTCTTTTCCAAATGGTGAGGTATTCAGATTTGTATAACTACAAATCAGTGCTTTTGTTTTTATTTCCTTTTTAAAAAATTTCACATGAAGACACTATTTCTGTTTGGACTAAGCTAAATAAAATACATTTTACAGAATCTAAAGTATAGATGGTCTCAACATAATTTTTAAAATGTTTGTTTGTTCTGTCAAATTAAAAAAACACACAAATTTCAGTGGGATTTTATTTTGTTGTATTTGTTATAATTTCAAAGAAAATACTAATACTGAGCTAATCACATACGTGAGCAGTTACTAAAACATCTCTTGAAAAAATCTCTTCAGATCTGATAGACAGAGCTCTCCAGAAATTTCATGAACATACACCAACATAGGCTCCATCTCTTTTTTTTGACTTTTTGAAGCTCTATTTCTTGTAATAAATATCTGAAGAGTGATTATTGATCATTTTTAGAGGGGCTCACATGTTGAGGGTATTATGTACTCTATTTACTTAATCAATGTTAGTAGAAATTTTTTTCCTTTTTTTCCCCCACCATTGTAGGTTTTGGAGGAGCCCTGGGTTACCTGACAGGTGCTATGGATTGGGGTCAAACAATCCTAGGATATACCTTGGTGTCAGAATTCCAGGTGATTTTCTTCTTTGCAGCCTTGGTTTTCATAACCTGCCTTACTGTACATCTGTGCAGTATTCCTGAAGTCCCACTCAGATATGAAAATGAAGAGGCAAAGTTCTTGTTGGAAGTGACTGAACCCCATAAATATAATTCCATAGAGGAGGAAATCAAGAATGGTTACTTAAAATCAACATGTACTGAAAAGAAGACTGCAGCCAAGCCAGGGAAATGCACAGTTGCATCACACACAGAGGTGAGTGCAGAGATGATTTTACAGGATGTACCTCTGAATCCTTGGAGACTCTTTAACTAGCTAATTCTAATTTGTAATGCAGCCCTTTCACATGCACAGGAAAAGAGCCCTCCACCAGGACAGAGAGACAGGAGAAAGCCTGCTTGCATTATTTTTTTGTGGTTTTCTTTTCTTTAGAAAGTATCATGCACAAGAGGGATGAGACAGGCTAGCTCTGATGCTTTGATCAATTGACAGAGATGAGGGAGAATATGATTCAGTTTTCTGCTCTATGTCAGTCTCTTGATATCCTCTTCAAGTGAATTTTGTCAAGAGGATCTACTTTGTCCTTTAGTCTTGATATAATTAGCATAAAATTGTGTACAAACACTACAGACCAGTAATCTTTGATGTAGGTATCTAATTCCCATCAAAGTCCTCACAATTTTTTACATGGTGCATATAAAATATATGTTCCCTGTCTAGTAAACGTTTGGGTTTTCTGCTGCTCAGCATTTCATTGAGTGTGTTTATATTTGCTATGTCTACAGCAGTGCTACCTTTGCTGCCAGAGTTTTCGTTTAATTTTGAGCAATGTTTTAGCTGTGACAAAACTTTGAGGCATGGGAAAAGAGTGAGCACTTTCAAATCCTCATTGTTATTTTGTTTCTTATGCATTTTTATGAGAGATTGCGTCAATCTAAGGCACCTAGGAAAAGGTGGATCTATCAGAAAAATATCTGGGGAGAACACTTCTAGAATGGACTTGGAAACAGATAAGAGTTTTTACTGTTTTGTTGATGATTTTTAGTGCTAGAAATCCTCACGGCTGTCTCATGGTACCCTAGGTAAACCAAATGTAAAAAAAAAGTGGTGACACAGTTGCTTATAATTTAAATTTCACTTTTGATCTCTTGACATTATATGTGTCCATCCCTGATACACTGATATAAAAGTTTGATAAGTCAGGTAAAACATACTAAGCATGTGCAAATGGTTATGAATTAGAAACCAATACTCGTGTTTAATCTATAAATAAAAGGAATTTATTATATTTTACTATTTGTAATTTGTTTTATAATAGCATTTGGTGTTTCTAACCTGAGGAAAAATGTTGTTACCACAGATGCAGGACATATGAGAGGAGCATTGCCTGATGAGAATGCCAGGCAAACAGAGTGGGGCAGACAGCAAGGCAGCACTTGTGGGGAGAATATGACTGTGGTGCTGTCTGAGCACCCCCACTTGCAGCCGAATTTGAGCAGCCAGCATTCTTCACCAGCACTGTTCACCCTGAGCATCCTCCACAGTGTCACACATGCTGAGTGTCACTGACTGCTCAGACTATGTAGGCTCTCAAAAAACAAGGCAAATGATGAGAGAACAATACAGTGGAAGTGTGGGGAGCAGACTGTGGTTTGGGGAAGCCTCTTCCTTGGCAAGAGATGTTCCATGGAGTCAGGAATATCTGACATCCGAGGTGAAGCTGTGGTGTCCACAGTGGGCAAGCCTGTGCCATCGCCCTCCTCTCTGGGCAGCTTGTTAGAGTTGCCCATGCTTTGATCAATCTCATGCTTCTTTGATGTGCGTGAGAGTGTATGAATTCTAGACATTCACTGCTTTAATGATCTGTCTCCTGTGACATGTGTTTTCTGAGTTCATTCATTACTGTAATCACTTCCTTGAAGAAATGGTTTGGCTTCCTGTTTTTCTGTCTCTTTTTTTAATTGCAGGCATCATGGCCCTATTTCTTCTAAATCAAGGCCTGTACTCTCACATGCTAATAGCTAACATGATTATTAATGAGATTTGACCTGTTACAGTATGAACAGACACCCAAAGCAATTAGCCTTGTGCTCTTTTGCATTGTGCCAAATTATTCAGGCTCCACTGCCATAAAACCCAAGTCATATTGCTTCCTCTGTATTCCAGTGAATCATCTTATGCCCTGAGTTGTAGTGATTTTGTCGAGAAGATTATTTGGTATTGTGAGCTTTTGAAGCATAAGGCGCTTAAACTGAGCCAAACTTCAGCACATTATTTAAATTAGCATCCAGTTTGTGTGCTGGTATGTTTTGAATGTGTGTATTAAACACTTTTAGTTTACATTTCTACTCTCTAAAATAGCTGAATGGAAGCAAGACATTTCTCTCCAGCTGTCAAATTCTTGTTTGTAATCACTACAGTGTCCTGTGTAGTTCCATGACCTTATCTTCAAACTTTGATGGGAAATTTTTTTAAAAGTGTGGAATAATTACAAACTAAATAAGCCAAGTCAAACAATAGTAATTATCCTTGAAATAACACTAATGAGTCAATCTGGAATTTTGTAGTCTGTTTTCTTTTTATAATTGTAGAAGAATATAAAGCTTACCCTGTT
The DNA here is from genome assembly GCA_013400915.1 of Pardalotus punctatus. Taxonomy (NCBI): domain Eukaryota; kingdom Metazoa; phylum Chordata; class Aves; order Passeriformes; family Pardalotidae; genus Pardalotus; species Pardalotus punctatus. The sequence continues at coordinate 188,211 of VZTX01005482.1, read as the reverse complement.
TAAAAGAGACAGTGATGCCAAGAGAAATTCCAAGGGATTTGGACAATATACAGTCCAAGGTGAAAGTCAGCAACTCGAATTTTGGCATTCCTATGAGGATTAAAAACCTCACACTGAAGCAAAGTATTTTCCAACTTTATGGGTTGTGATTATTCATAGAGTAGCTCGCAGCATAGCCCAGTTCAAAGGAAAGTAGAATTGTGAGAAGTAAATACAACACTGAAGGGAGAAAGGAAAAAATTACATCTTACAGCAAATTGACGACAAGATTCAGTCCAGTAATTTCCAGTAATTAACACAACTTTTGCAGTTCTTCCACATTTCATGACATAGATCTTCCCTTAACATCTCTCCCAACACTGTTGTCTCCAAACATTACAAGTGAAAACTGGAAGTGTTCCATCATGCACAGTTAAAATAGTATCTTTTCTTTTTCTCTTTAAAAGCACAGAACCATGCAGCAGCTTTAATATAGGCAGAATTATGTGTCAAAATACCTGATATGAAACACACCAAGAGCTGTAAAAAAAACCCCAAAAACTAAAGTGATACAAATTATCTGATGAATGTGGCTGGAAAAGAAATTGAGAGTTTTGGGGCACAGGGCTAAGACTAGGAGGAGGGAGATAATGTGGGGCATTGAAGACGGTGAGAAAATTTGTTTTTCCTCATCAGTGAGATTTGTTAACCAGCACCAATGAAGCTTTGATTTTGAAATTAGTTCTTTCTCCTGTGGTATGAGGTGTTCAGATGCTGGAGCTCACATCCTCTGTGTGTTAATGTGGTGAACCACAGCTTCCCCCTGCTTCATGGAAGGGATGACAGTGCATAGCGGTAATCTCATAACATGCCTGAAGAGGTAGAAGTTTCCTAGGGAATTTAGCACATAGAATGGAATGGGAATGAGGTCTCAGAAAAGCTCAGAAAGCCACAACTGATACATTTTAATCTTCTGGGAGCATTTTGAGCAGAATATTTTCCTGTAGCAGCTTTAAATTCTAAATGTAAAATTCTGAGATCCAAATGATGGTCTTTATAAAGAAATAGTTTTTGTTTCTGGTTGTCTCTGTTGTTGATTTGTTGAGTTTTTTTAAACTCTCTGAATCTGTTTTGGCAGAAAATTTCCCTGTGGTTCTACACATAAATAATAGTCCTACTGACCTACTGATTATAACAGCAAGAAATGTTACATTCTTGTTGGTATACCCCACCTTTTCTAGAGTTTCTGTGAACTTTATAAATTGAAGGAAATTCAGTATCCAAGCAACCCTTCCTTACAAAAAAGAAAATACTTTGGAAGTTTATCAATGAAAAAATACTAAGACCTTCTTCATTTGCTGTCAGCTATTTCATTAGCCTTCAGGGCAATAATACTGTATTACTGTTAAATATTTGCTTTTAGGAAAAAAGGCAGATGACCCTTAAATCACTCTTGAAGACACTTTTAAGCATGCCATCCCACTATCGGTGTCTGTGTGTGAGCCACCTCTTTGGATGGATGGCTTTCCTGTCCAACATGCTCTTCTTCACGGATTTCATGGGACAGGTAAAAGCACAAAACCCTCTCACTTCTCCTTCCTTGTAGCATCTCCTCCATCTAAAAGAAATGAAATGGTGTTCCTATCCTGAGGCAATTACACTGGGGTCAGAGCCATTTATAGCTGAATGGCTCAACAATAGTTTTGTAAACCAGCTAATTAAGGTCAGGCCCTTGTTCCAACCCATCTGTGTAATCATTGGGGAAAACCTTTCAGTATTTGTAAGGTTATTTTGGTCTAACTGTTCCAAATGAAGCTCTCAGAGCAGGTCCAAGCACATCCATTTTCTGCTTTGGCTTCGGGGCTACTCCAAGATGGGCAGGTTTTCTAACTGGGGCAATGCCTGGCTGTTGCTGGCCTTGTGCTGCTGTATGTAGCATCCACACAAAGCTCCTCACCTTCACTGCAGCCTCCCCGGCCCCAGGCCGTGCAGCTCTTGGCACACGGGGGCTACTTGGTAGCTGAAAGCTTTTGTCTTCCCTTTATACCTCCGTAAATCTTTCCTTGAGTTCCTTTTGCCAGCAGCTGTTTACCTTCACAATACCCAGTGGTCCCTTTTCCATGCTATTCCAGGGACTGTATGTCCTGGATGGTGATTCTTGCCTATATGGACCTGTCTGCCTCCTTTCTTCCAGAGCGCTAATATGCTCCTGGCACAAATCCTGTCACTGCCACTCCCTGTTTTCCTGTGGTTTCCGCACAGTATTCCCATTTCCTTGCCTTTTTTGTCCTGTAGGCAAGGCAGGAGGGAGGAGTTTTTTTTCTCTGCAGTGTAAATGGACAACTGAAAGAAAAAAGTTTTGCTTTTCTAGATAAGGAGCTGAATAAGACAATAACTGTGTGGGAAAATGAGTGTGTTGAGGTAAACCCAAAAAGAGAAAACAGAAAATAACTGTAGATAAATTAGGGAAAGAAAGGCTAAGGAAAGAAGGCAGAAGTGGAGAGAGAAATTGGAAGTGAGACACCCAAAGGACAAAAGGGCAAATGAGTCAATGTAAAGTAGACAGTCCAGGAGAAGGCAGAGGGCAATAAGTTAGGCAGAGCCTGGGATGTGATAGTCCAGGAGATGAGTGTGAAACCTGGAGAATTACAAAGGGGTGTTTAGGACACTGCTTAATCTCAGCTGCTCCCCAGCAGGGATGAGACCCTGTTCCCGTAAGAAGGAGGCATTCCATACTGCAGCCAGCCTTACCTTCTCTGAGTTTTGTGGTCTCTTTCAGGTTGTATACCATGGTAACCCTTATGCACCTCACAACTCCACACTTTACCTTACCTACAAAACAGGGGTAGAGATGGGATGCTGGGGACTGTGCATCAATGCAATTTCTTCATCAGTCTATTCTTGTAAGTACCCACGAATAAACTCCAACACTGTGTTGTTTGCTATTTGCCTTTGTTTAAAAAACACAAATTGATGCCAAATTAACTGGGCTTTTTTCTGCATTAAAGCTTTAAGGAATGTTAGATTCTCGACATTGTCAGAAACCCATATCTTAATACAAACAGTTCCTGACCACATGATGAGGGGTGACTTTGGGAGTAAGACGTTGTTCTGCATGTGAACTGCCCCTGAACACTGAAAATCATTCTGGAGTTAACTGCCAGCCTAAATTCTCAGGTGTTCTTTCACCTAGCAATGCTGTTGCTGTAGGCTCTCGAAGGTAGCCTCTCCCCATTTTCATTCTCCATGCAGAAGTTCTTGCCAGAATCTTGAATATTGCTCTCCAAAATTATGTGTAAACATGCTAGCACAACTTCCCAGATAGATTTCATCATAATTCTTCACAAGGATTTTAAAAAGTCTTGCAATCCAAAAACTCAAGTAGCATTTTGGGGGTTTGAGCATCCAGAAGAGGCTTGAGGGAAATGTTTTCACCTTTGGAGCTTCACTACAGGCATTTCTTGTGGCCTTTCTGTTGCGGAACATCTATTCAGCACAGGTAGCTCTGGGTGCAGCTGCAGTGCGAGCTGCAGTGCAAGCTCTGTGTTGTGTGAGCAAGTATTCTTTGGCAAGTTTATACCTACAATAATTTGAGGCAATTTCCAAAATCACTAAGATTATCTCTGTCATTGCATTCAAAGTACAACCCCTTAAAAGGAACTTTCTGATAAAATGTGACCTGTTTTGTTTTAGTCTTTTCAGCATTTTTGCTTTCTTTTCACAGACTTGCAGAAAGTCCTTCTGCCATACATAGGATTAAAGGGACTTTATTTCATTGGATACCTACTTTTTGGACTGGGTACTGGGTTAATTGGCTTGTTTCCCAATGTCTATTCCACCCTGGCTCTTTGTTCACTCTTTGGAGTCATGTCCAGCACGCTGTACACAGTGCCATTCCACCTCATTGCAGAGTACCACAGGGAAGAAGAGGTGAGCGCAATGTCTAAAGAAGCATAAGTTTATATCTGTGTGTGTGTCTGTTCAAACTGTTTTGGGGGCAAACTGTTGAGTAACTTTTAATTTTAATTTTGAACTATTAATAATGACACATATGAATGGGAATTTTCTGACAGAGAGTTAATGTCCCAGCTCCAAACTCTCCAAACAGGCCTGCAATGAAGCAAATAATTAATTATCATCACGTCTGAAACAAAGCCAATCACAGCACATGTTCAGGCAGTAACAGGTAACAGGGCTCCACTCATGTTGCCTTTAAGTGCTACCTTCCTTGTATCCTTCCTTCCTTCCAACCATGTCAGCAGAGGACTTGACTTCTGAGTGCCTGAGGTTAATAACAATCCTGTAAAGGCTGTCAGAAGTTTTAGTTGACTTCAAAGTGTTACAAAAGCTCTTAGCTAATAAACATGAAATTCAAGTAGAAACAGCTTTTTATAGTTCAGTATTAAATCATATACCACATTCTCATTATCTTTCTAAATGTCTGTGGTTGTGTTTTTGTCCTCCACAGCATTAAATCCTGTTTCCAAGGAAAATCTGGAAAAACTTGCACACCTTGTATCATGTTACTGGGCACAGCAGGGTCTTCATGTATTGTAAAATGTTGAGTTATTTAATGGAAAAGTTCTCTCAAGTCTCTTAAGTTAGTCAAACAGCTGGAAACAAAAAGGATTAAGGAGAGTTGGGAGAAATTAGGAAAAGTTCTCAATATATCTTGGGACATCTGAATAAGTTTAATAAAAGTAATGTTGAACCACTGGAAAACCATATGGAAACATAACTGAAACCAGAATAGGGTGAGAGCAAGTGCTGAAGAACACACTCTACTGTTCTGTAAACTTTCACTAGCATCCTCTGCATGATGAACACAAGAAAACTCTTTAATTAGTCTACTGAATACTAGGAGGATGTCTCAAAGGGGTTAAATATTACTTCCAACAGAGAATGATCATGATGTTTCATAAATATAAAGCAAAGGACAGGCAATGAGTCCAGTTTAGGCTGAGATCTCAATTCTAACCTCAGGTCAGCCAACCCGGAGAGGGGGAATAAATGCAAAATTTTTTGTCTGTTCCAAGACAGAAGTGAAATAAAATATGCTGAAGTACATTAACTTTATACTCAATAGGCCAATATATTCATGTGTTACCTGTGAGACAACCAAAGGTTTCTTGTTTGGTGTATGGTACTTGCTATGACAGATGCTAAATGATATATAATTCTATATTAGATTTTATATTAAGGCATTGAGGTTTATGACAAATCTTCTATAATGTACAAGATAGGAAAAAAAAGAGCAGAAACATCAAGCACAAAGATTTCATTCATTTACAGATTCATGTATTTGTGGTCAGAATGGCTGTCACATAGGAGCACTGGGAACAGCCCAGCAAAACAGATATAATTTACTTTTAAAAGGGTCTAAAACTGGGAGTTTATCGTTTCAGAACAAGGAGCAGACATTTTCCCTCACTACGCACTCTACCAAAATCATATGCTGTGTTTGACAATGCTGCCATTTCAGCTCCTGCTCTGTGCTGCTGTTCCCTAGGATCCAAATTCAATTTTTTTTTACTGGATTAGGAAGAGACTGTTTGACTCCAGTGCTTGTGAGCTTTGTGTAGCTCAAAGGCAAAGTAATAGGGTTTGTGAAAAGCAAAAAGCATCTCAATGGCCAGGAGCATTTGGATACCAGAACACAGTAGTGCAGCTGGCCTATAGTGTGGGAACCTTTTGTTGTTGGAATACAACTTCCTCCATTTAACAGCCTATATAGGAAGAAAGTAAATACGTAAATTTCCACTTAATTTCCCAATAAAACAGAATAATTCCTTCCTGGAGGAAGGGACCACCAGAGATCATGTAGACCCTGCTCAAGGAGGGCCACCTGGCACAAGCTGTCCCCGGTTATGTCTGGTCTGGTTTGAATAATTCCAAGGATGAAGACTCCACAACCCCTCTGGTTAACCTGTTCCAGTGATCCACCAGTCTCACAGGGTGCTAGTATGCAAGACAGTTGTATATAATAAATGAAGGCTTTAGCTCTGATATGTATATCATAGCAGATACACAGATAATTAATAGTTAACCGTGGTGCTTGGCAGTGTAGAAGAATCCTAGTCTGAATGTTTGTTTCAGGTTGCTTTTATACCCAGCCATGAAAGTATTACATTTGAATTTTAGTACTGAATTTTTTCATGTGCTTTGAGCCACATTTTCAGAGCGCATTGCTCCTGCCTGTTTGTGTGTAGGGCACATAAGCACTGCTGTAAAGTCTTTGTCATGATTCCTCACACCATCCTTCCCTCTAAATTGAAAAGATGGATTTGATGAGAGGATGGTTAGATGGATAAGAAGGTGGTTGGATGGTCACATCCAGAGGGTAGAGGTCAACAACTCAGAATCCAAATGGGCATCAGGGACAAGTGGTGCCCTCAGGGGTCTGTTTTGGGACAAGCATGGTTTAATATATTCATTAATGATATATATGAAGGGTTTGAGTGAACCCTCAGCAAGTTTGCAGATGACACGAAGCGGAGTGGTGCAGTTGATGTGTCTGAAGGGTGGGATCGCACCCAGAGGGACCAGGACAAGCTCAAGGAGTGGCCCATGGGAACATAATGAGGTTCACCAAGGCCAAGTGCTGGTGCTGCACCTGGGTCAGGACAAGCCCCGGTACCAGCACAGGCTGGGCATGAACAGACCGAGAGCAGCCCTGCCCAGAAGGACTTGGGGGTGCTGTGGGTGAGAGGCTGGACATGCCCTGGCCATGGCACTCCCAGCCCAGAGAGCCAAACGTGTCCTGGGCTGCATCCAGAGCCCCGTGGGCAGCAGGGGAGGGAGGGGATTCTGCCCCTCTGCTCTGCTCTGCTCTGCTCTGGTGAGACCCACCTGGAGCACTGCATCCAGTGCTGGGGTTCCTGCACAGGAAGGAAGTGGAGCTGCTGGAGTGAGTACAGGGAAGGGCCACAAAGGTGGTCAGAGGGATGGAGCACTTCTGCTGAGGAAAGGCTGAGAGAATTGGGATTGTTCAGCCAGGAGAAGAGAAGGCTTCAGAGTGACCTAACTGTGGCTTTCCAGTACCTGAAGGGAGCTCACAAGAAAGATGGAGAGGGGGTTTTCACAACTGCATGTAGTGATAAGACAAGGGGGAATGGCTTCAAACTTAGAGAGAGTAAATTTAGATTAGATATCAGGAAAAAAATCTTTACTGTGATGGTGGTGAGGTACTGCATCAGGTTGTCCAGAGAAGTTTTGGATGCCCCATCCCTGGAAGTGTTTAAGGGAAGTTAGGATGTACCTTTGAGCACTCTGGTCTGATGGAAAGTGTCCCTGCCCATGACAAGGGAATTGGAACTGAATGATTTTTAAGGTTCCTTCCAACATGAACCATTCTGTGATTCTTTGATAATATGATAGTATGGCTCCTTCAGCCATGAGTCAGGACTAGATTAACCATGACAGGATGAGCTTTACTGTTAAATGTCAGTTTGACAGAGCTCAAATTGACCTGAACTTGAAAAATATGTATAATTTTTCTAGTCAAGTTTCAATTACTTCCTTAAGAGAAGGGATAGAGGCAAAAATTGCAGAAGAGAAAAACTGGACAATTTGAGGGAAGCATGGAAAACTTACTTTTACTTGTAAAGTCTCTGTAACCTCCATGGCACATGCGTGGAAGCAGCAAGCTATGGGGGTGTGACAATGCATTGGCCAAGAGCTGCGTGTTGCTGACACTGTCCCATTTCACTGGGGTTTGTTCTGTGCTTCCTTGCAGAGCCTGAAGCTGCAGGATGGGGAGCAATCAGGGGAGCACGGGCGAGGGAAGGGCATTGACTGTGCTGCCCTCACCTGCATGGTCCAGCTGGCCCAGATCATTCTCGGCGTGGGCCTGGGGCTCCTGGTCAGTGTTGCTGGCAGTGCCGTCATCGTGATTTCAGCATCCACAGTGGCACTGATCGGCTGCTGCTTTTTGGCTTTCTGTGTGCGTTACGTGGACTAGGACTGTGAGAAGCAATGGGAAGGAATCTCCCCAGGGGAAGCATTTTCTTTCTGGGTCAGCAGCACCGATGCTGCTGCTGTGCTGATACTGCTGGCACATCCTCCTCTCTTACCTCCTTGGATCAGTTGCAATTCCAGAGCTTTATGAAATGGAGAGTTGATAAAACTGGTTGCCTAATGCCTCAGACATGCACACACCTAGTGTGTTCACATGCTGTGACATGTGATGGTGTGTGTGCCCATCGTGTTTTGATCCTCTGCACCAGGAGTCGGTATGAAACTCCTCATTACCAATTTGTAAAAGTTAATAGATGAAGTATGTGATAAATTGAAGTCATATAAAAGGACAGAGTTAGGAAGAAAGTTTTTATTTATCTTGTTTTTCAAGTGTCTTAAGTTTGAGGCTGTTCCCTCCAGTAGTCAAAAACCGCAGGAGGATCAAACAGGTGTCAGAGGCCATGCAGCATGCAGTCTGCTATGATTAGTAGTACTGCTAAGCGGGATCAGTTAATTACCAGCTACTGTCAAAAGCAGATTTGGGTGTGAAAAATGATTAGAATATAAAAAATATAGAAGCCTATTCTTTAAAAGCATAACTGTAAAGTAATTATTTTTTACTGTATCCTGCTGCTTCTGTATAAATGAAGTGAAAGTACTGACTGGCCTTGTCAGGAAAGTCTGCCTGAGGCTGCTTTGCAAATCGATGTGTAGGCACCAAAAAATCCATCTGTGGGAAACAGCTGCCATTTCTATCTTCTTTAAAAAGTGGCCTCTCAATTTTGAAGCTGTAATTGAAAAAAAAACTTGGCCAACAAAAGAATTTGATGGCAGGTTGTACACCACATAATACTTGACATTGGATGTGACACCATTTACCTTAAAGTAGCATCTCTCTTTTCTCTGTTTTCCTTCATGCTTTGACTGAAATGGCATTTGCTCTTTACAGAATACTGTAAATAAATTTCAGTTCTGCAGTGCACTATCAGGAATTATTGTACAGTAAATAGATAAACCCAGTTATTTGTATTTAATTGCATATGAAGCTTCATTCTTATTTTTATAATATTGCCAGAGTTTTGAAAATCCTGTGTTTGTGAAAGCAATATACTGTATTTATGATATGCTTCCTCTGTCCTGAAAACTGTCATTATCTGTCCACCATGTTACATGTTATGCCATTTGAAGCCACTTGCTAATGCAACATTGTTAATGAACACTGAGAGACTAATGGCAATTATGATGTTTATAGTGGGTTTTGTTGTTGTTCTTCATGTTGCACATATATAATCAACACTGTTCAGAGAAATGCAGTGTTGAGTTTATAATCTCTTAGAAGCTCTGCAAGATGTGAAGAGACAACAGCACAAGTAAATGGTTAGATCCAAGCATCAAGTGCCTCTGCAGAGATGCATCAGCTTCATCTTTTTTCTATGTTTCCAAGAGTAGAGTGAGTCACCTAGTCTCTGGAAAACCAATTTTCCCTTAGGTGATTTCTTATTAATTTTAACAAGCCTGTGGGACCCTTGGATGCCTTTTCTTGTTGATGACTGTGTCTCCACTGTAGGCCCCAAAAGGGACTCAGTGAGTGGCAAACCTCACTACAGCATCTTCTTCCTGCCTTTTGAAGAAACCACATTTTATGGGTTCTTTGGGTTCATGGCTCTTCATTTCCCACCCATGAGAGAGAAAGCCTGGGAAGATGGAGCCCCAGGACTCTGTTTGAAACAGTTTGCAGGCACTGAGATGGCTGGAGCACAAGGGCCTCAACGGGGACAAACAGGAGAAAGCCAGAAAATGAAAGATTGTTGTCTCCTCAATTAGCTTTATGCCATTAACTCACTAGCTTCCATTAGCTCAATATCTCCTGGGAGGATGAATTTTTAAGTGAAGAGCCAGGCATCTGTGGAGCCCTAAAAACAGAAAGAGGAGGAGGTGATCTGGTTTTATGGGACTGCACCATGTAAACCTGTGCACCAGGAGTGGCAGTCATAAAGCTCTGATTCCATTGTGAGGCTGCAAAAGAAATTTTGCAATGTTTGCCTATGTCTTTGTCAATACTTTCTTTGAAGTTTAGCACCATTAGAACATTTACATTTAAATGTTCAATGTTGTCTCTGCTCTGTTACACAGTGTGCCGGCATTGATTCAGGCCCACAAAGTGAGCACAGAGTTGTGGCAATGTAAGTAGGGTTCTGAACCTGCAGAGAGAAGAGATAAGAGATATACATATCTCATATCACATACAGAGGGAAGACATATACATGCCCATCATGTATATCAATGTTTTTATTTACAAATTTATTCAGAGAAAATTGTTTCAGGAACTCATATTATCATTTCTCAAATTCTCACAATCTTTCCTTTTAAAACCAACTGTATGCTATGAAGACAGAACAAATTAAAGTCAGCTTTTCACTGGAAATCTCCATAAAAACATCCTATATTGTTCCCAGGACTTCAAAACAGTGTCTTTACGAGTCTTTGTCAGAAATACCAAGCTGATAAAAAAGCATATACAATTTGGAAAATAGTATCTAAACAAGAAAAATTAATGATGGTGCACATCTGAAGTTGAAAATGTATCTCAAGTGTTATTGAAAACAATATAAAATGCTACTAACTCATAAAAGGGGATAAAATAAGTATTTCTTTTAGCAATAGAAATGTTACTAATGTATGTTACTCATACAATATGTTACTAATACATGAAAGGGGATAAAATATTTATTTCAGCAATAGAAATGCTAAAATGTTAAAAATGTTAAAGGTATTGAAGGACTGTACTGTAATGCTACTAATTTAAGAAGTTCCACCTTGTCTATGTTTTTGCATTAGTTCTGGACTTGAGCCATCAATATGATCATTTATTGTACTTAATATCAACTTTTACTGCAATGATGTGAGTATGAAGTTACAAGTACCCTGTGCCTGATTTTTCTCATCTGGTTTTGTTTCCACATACAGAAAATCAGATAAATAAAGATCCTCTCTATATCCTGTTTATGCAAATGATACACTTAGATGAACAACGCAGAATCCCAGAATGGGTCAGGAGCCCACAGTGGCTCATCTGGTCCAACCTCCCTGCTCAGACAGGGTCAAGCCAGGGAACACAGCACAGGATTGTGTCCAGACTGTTCTTGAATGTCATCAGTGAGGGAGACTTCACACTCTCTCAGTCATCTCTTCTCAAGGCTGAACAAGGCAGCTCCCTCAGCCTTTCCTCATTAGCGAGATGCTCCAGTCCCTTAATCATCCTTTTATTCCTCCTCTGAACCCTCTCCAAGATAGATGTCTTGTGACAACCAACACTCCTCCCTCCCACTCTCACAAAAAGAGTCATGTCTGAACAAAGCAAGGCAGGAGACAAGTCTGTCATCTTAGCACTTTCCTTTTTCTTTCTCTGACGAGCATCTGCCACTTATTCCCATTTAACAAGCAGGCATATCATGCAAGCAAACCCTTAAAGGAATTTCTGGTTCTCTTGTTTAGAGGACTTGAAGTATTGGTAATGTCACAAGTGTTCCGATTTCTTTTTCCCTGTGTTTGTTCTGTGTTTCATAGTGTTCTCATTAAGTTTCTTCAACTTGCTAGAAAACAAGCAACTCAGGCGGCCTGTGGCAGATAAACTTTTTTCCAGAAAGGCTACACAAGTCAGGATGAATCATAAATATCTTTGCCTTGGGAGAACTGACAGCTTTCACATTGCCTATGAATCATGGCCAGTCCCTGCAGCATGTCAAAAGATGGTGTAAGTGAATGTGGCAATAGTGACATTTGATATTTTTGAACTGTAGAAGAATTGGGTGGAAGTATCTGCTGTAAAATATCTTTAAATGATTTTTGGCATGATAAAGCTATAAAAAATGAGCTATAAAACACAATTTTCCCCTCTAAGTTTCCAGCATTCATTTCTCATTTTTTAGATCCTCCATCTTGTTTGTTTAAAAGGCAAATGTTCAGGGTCACTTGTTCAAGACTAAACTGTGAAAAGTGATTTTCAATTTTTATGGGTCCTGAAGGGATGCATCCACGAGTGCTGAGGGAGCTGGCAGACATCATAGCCAGGGGGCTCATGATCATCTCTGAAAGGTCACGGAGATCAGGAGAGGTGCCTGAGGACTGGAAGAAAACAAATGCCACCACAGTCTTCAAAACAGACAAGAAGGAGGACCCAGGGCACTGGAGCCAGTCAGCCTCATCTCAGGCCTTGGAAGGGGCAAATGCCTCCTCAGCATGTTCACTGATGACATAAATCTGGGAGTGGCTGATACCCCAGAGGGCTCTGCAGCCCTTCAGAAGTGTTGCAGAGATGATTTTTCTTCTTGGGCAGAGAAGAATTGTCGGAAGTTCAGCAAAGGCAAATGCAGTGTCCTGCACTTGGGGGGGGAATAACCCCTGACATCAGTATAGCCTGGGGATGACCTCTTGGGAAGCAGTTCTTTGGATCCTGCTGGACAACAAGCTGTCCCTGACCCAGCAGTGCCCTTGTGGCCAGAAAGATCAATGGAATCCTGGGATGTACCAGGAAGAGCATTTCCAGCATGTGAAGGGAGGGGATCCTGCCCCTCTGCTCAGCCCTGGTGAGGCACATCTGGAGTGCTGTGTCCAGTTCTGGGCTCCTCAGTGCAAGAGAGACATGGAGCTCCTGGAGCAGACCCAGGGGAGGGTGACAAAGGTGATCAAGGGACTGGAGCATCCCTTATGAGGAAAGGCTGAGGGAACTGGACTTGTTCAGCTCCAAAAGAGATGACTGAAAAGAGACCTCATCAATGTCTGTCATTGTCTGCAGGGAAGGGTCAAAGGATGGTCCAGGCCCTGCTAGGTGGTGTTGGGCAACAGGACAAGAGGCAACAGGCAGAAACTGGTGCACAGGAAGTTCCAGTGAAATTATGAAGAATTTCTTTACTTTGCAGATGCTGGAGCACTGGAACAGATTTCCCAGAGAGGCTGTGGAGTCTCTCTCACTGTAGTTAATCAATAAACTTCTAGACATGATCCTGTGCTTTGCATTCTAGGCTAATCGTGCTTGAACAGGAAGTTCGGAACAGATGAACATGGTGGCCCCTTTCTACCTGACCCGTTCTGTGATTCTGTGAATACTCTTGCCTTCCATGGTGTTTCTTCATGCATTGCTCCTTTAGATATGCAAGGTGTGTTAAGCAGTCTTATTTCCTAAATATTTTTATTGGAAATTAACATTTTACATCCCGTATATTAATATTTAACCCATGTATTAAGGATAATGACTTCACATCATGCAGAGTCATCAAACTGGAGCCTGTTCCCATGCACTGTTCCATGTAAGCACTTGCAGCAGCAGGAAAACAAAATTGAGTGCTTGCTTTCCAACCTGGATTGTGCAGTAAACTGAGATAAGAAAACCCTGTCGTGCATTTCCAGGGAGACAGCTGTGTGACGTGCGTTTTCTGGGCCATGAAGCCCTTTTTGCCAGGGTCATTCCCAAAGGCTCTGCCCGCTCCAAGGGGGAGCCGGGACGGGGCTGGCTCCCCGCTGCCCCCTGGTGTTCAGTGACGGCACAGCACCCCCGGAGCTGCCCTGCCCGGCACCGCCTTCAAACTCCGCCCTGTCCCCCCGTTTGTCATCTACCTCCGGAGTTTCCTTAGCGATCCGCTGATGCAGTCCGGTTCTCTTTTCTTTTCTGCATAGACAACCAAGGAAAGCTGCTTGTTGCCAGCTGTAGCCCAGCTGCCTAATGCATTTCAGACACTGCCCTGTGGACACGTGGTGGTAGGAGCCCCTCACGGCCTTGTTTAGCATCAAATTCCTGGCAGAATCTGGCCTTTGAAACCTTCGATGCTCATGCCAAGAGTCAATCCTGTCGTGCAGCCATGGCCCACTTGTTTGGCAGATGAGTTTTTGTTGCATTGGCTCACAGCTACAGTGCAGCAGGAGGCAGGGCTGGTGGCACTGGTTGAAGAACAGAGAGAGGCAGAGAGGGTCTTGGACACCTGTGTTTTCAAGGCTCCTCTGCTTGTTAGATGCTGAGAAGGAGACATGACAAAGAGCAGAACTGTGGAGTCTAATGAGAGACAAGAGGGAAAGGAGAAGTTTCTGATAGAGATGGCTTTTGCTGAAGTCTGGGAGTACCACACTGGGGTTGCATGGCTGGCAGATCACCATATAAAAGTGCAAATGTATCTCAGATGATTTGGATTTTTTTTCAACATTCAGATCTGATTTTTAAAAAAAATAAAATTAATGTTAGCTTGCAATGCAATTTGCAAGTTATTCTGTTTCCAGAGGTTTTGACAGTTGAGGTACTTCCTTCTTTAGTAAGTGATGAAGTTCCAACAAAACACCCAATTCTAACAAGTAGGCCTTTAAGAAATACATCCCAAATATTGTTAGATTGCCATAACATTGCAAAACAGCTTTCAGAACTATGATTCTCTCTGAGAGAAATCACATTATCAAATTGTGGTGTTCCTGTCTGATTGGGAATTTTGCATTTTGGAATATTTTCCTCGGAATGTCTTTACATCAAGGGTGCCCAAAATTCAAGATTTCAGTTTGTATCTGTGAAAACACAATCCCAGATCTGAAATTTAAACTATAGTTTTTTATTCAGTATTTATGACTGACTGTGCAGACTGAGCAGTTATTTACTACTGCTGTAGGACCTCTGTTACCTTCAGGAGCTCATGGTTAGCTTTCTACCTCTATATCCATCACTGGATTTTCTAATGAATAAGGCACTGGAGTTCAGCAGGAAGTGACTTTTGATGGGCAAAAGGAAGACTATATTGCCTCTGAGCTCCCTCATAGAAAGCAATTCAAACATTTTTAAAAGTCATTTAATAGGTGATTTGGAATACATAGTAGTAGATGATTTGAGGGCATAACATTTTGAGAGTTTTTTCAGAATAAACATCAAGCAACACAGACACTAATGCTAATTCTACTGTATCAGAACAAGGATATATTCAGAGCAATTTATTTGCTAGGCAGAATCACACAAAAGCACAGAATAGTTGGGGTTGCCTCTAGAGATGACCCAATCCAAGCCCCTGGCTCAGTGCAGAGTTGCCAAAGCAGGACAATCAGTGTTGAGACAGATTCTGAGCATCTCCAAAGTTGGAGACTCCACGATCTCTGCAGGGAACCTGTTCCAGTGCTTGACCACACCATTTGAAAGTGTTTTCTTCTTATATTTAAATGATAGAATGTCAGTTTGTCCCTTTTTGCCTCTTTTCCATTCCTTGGGAAACACCAAGAAGAGTCTGATTTCATTTCTTTAATCCCCACCCACATCAGATATTTACACACACTGATAGAGTCCCCAGACATTCTTGGGTCCAGGCTGAACACCTCCCGCTCTGCCAGCCTCCCCTCACATGGCAAATGCTCCAAGCTTGCCATCATACTAGATCCTCTCTGGTTAATAATCCAGAACTGGGTAACCTGCCCAGGACTGGACACACCTTCCCAGACGTGCCTCCCCAGGCTAAGCAGAGGGGAAGGAGCCCCTCCCTTGAGCTGCTGGCAGTGTCCTGCCCAGTGGAGCCCAGGATGCTGCTGGTCTCTGCTGCTCGGGCCCACTGCTGGCTCCTGTTCTCCTTGTCCCCAGCTCCTTCTCTGCTTCCCACTCCGTGCTGGTGCAGGGAGTGAAGGACTTTGCACTTCCCTCTGCCCAGCTGCCTGGGACTCCTGTCAGCCCATCTCTCCAGCCCACTGAGGACCCTGGGAACGGTGCCACAACCCCTGGTGTCGAGCCACTCCTCCCGGTGTGAACGTGCTGATCAGTCTGTTTCACAAACACAGAAACAAGTAATTTTCCACAAGATTTCAGTTTTATCCAGTGTGAGGTTCAGCTGAATAAAAGTGGAAAGGTTCATCGACCAGTGATTTTAGAAGTCAGTGTTGAATAGTTAATTTGATCATTGTACAATTGACCATACTGATTCAGCTGATCAGAAGGAAAAACACAAGTCCTTGCAGAAATAGCATCTCATGATCCCAAGGAATGGATGAATAAGGGAGAGAGTTGGTATCTGAGTAAGTTACCTTTATTTAGTTATTCACACACTGAATAGCAATAGTCCTTTCCCAGCAGGTAGTCAATGTTTCCAAAAATTTGTTAACTAAATAAACTGCTTCTGTCTCCAGCTGATATTTTGGGCCAATTTTCTAAGCCACCCTGTGAGTCTATATTTTACAGTTAAGATTTTGGGAAGGACTCTGAGGCTATGCACATAGGCAGAGAAATCTGCTTTAGCACAGGAATGAGTTAACTGGCTACCCACAGCACTGACTGTTACTGAGATTGCACCTAGAGGAGATTCTTTTACCTGCTCTAATCATGATGAAAAGATAATTTCAGTAGCCCCCTTTAAATGGAAAAATAAGAATTCTCTTCTGAGAAATAATCCTCACTAAAAAAAGTAGATCCAAGATCTCAATCTAATGTCCTTGAGCTGCACCACACTGATACCTATTCCTGCTCGAGCACAGGGATACGAATTAGATCAGAGCTCCTGTGCAGGCACTCAATTGAATAATCAGGTTTTAGAGCAGACAGTCGTGAATAGGAATGAAGGGGACTGGATTTTTTTTTACTGCTCAAGTAAGTGCCGGAGTAACTCACAGAGAAAGTGAAATGGTATTTCCACCAAAGAGGCATTTCAAAGGGAAACCTGGAAATGCAATTGGAGGTCATTATTACATTAAGACCGTGGTTAGTTATTTAAGGGGCTGAGATATTTAAACATCCCTAAGCAATCAAAGTCTTTGCCTAATGAGACTATCTGGTCTCTCAAGGTTCTCTCATTTTGTCACTAGATGTCAGCCTGCACCGTCAGGTCCCTATCCTTCTATAACGATGTGCACCTCTCCACCAGCATCCTTCCAGGAATCTGTAACAGGGGGAGAACAAGCATGAAAATCTTGTCAAGAACTGTGTAAGTATTGTTTTGTATCCTTCAGCAATGTTTATTTTAGTCCATGAAGAGGTGATTGTTACAAATGAAGACATGAACACTTGCAGGAAATAGGAGTAATTTTGAAGCGTATTGTACGCATTACTTAGGAAATCCCTGGATACTCAGTAGGATTTGTTGTTGAGCTGGAGAGATCCTCTGCTGAGGCCACACACCCTATGCACACAGAGTAACTGCACCTTGTGCCAAGGCCCAGGCTGGTGCCCCTGCCTGTGCAAGACAGCACAGATTTCATGCTGTTAGCTGGGACTTAGGGCACAGGGAATGCAAAATTTCTCTCTGCTCATGCATTGCTAGAGCAGTGCTCTTTGGACACATGCTGACCTGCACAGCCTGGGCTGCTGGTCTGCCCTACACCAGCATTTGGCTAAGTATTGTTGTGCTTCCTTCAAACAGCAGATCCATGACCTACACCTGGTGGATCAGTGGCTTGAGAGAGAGCTGCCCCTAATTTCATAGTCCAGACCCAACACCCTCAGGGTATTTTCATGTTTGGGTGATTTGCCAGATGTGAGGTTTTTATGTCTCTAGTGACCAGACACCTGGGGCTTCCTCAGAATGGTGCATTGCTAGCATTCTGTGCTAACTATGGGTTGTTCTGAACACCACCTATTTTACTGTGCTGTTTTCCTGGCACAAAATTATATCTACATTGACATCCACAAAAGCATGTGGGTTTCACCATGTGGAGCACCACGGAGGCTGTCTTTTAGGTAGCTTGCTATCTACCAAAATTCATAGTTACACTTTAGACACTTGTACAGCTGTTTATTTAATGCACAAGAACAGTTAAGCATGAGACAGGGAATAAATTTCCAGCAAGTTAAGCAAGAAATTGTGCCGTTCAAAAGCAAACAGTAAGAAAAGCTTCTGGCTGTGAGATTCCTCCCATGTCCTTCATTTAGATACTTCCTCCTGGTCTATGGAGACCCAGTTATATCTCTCTGAACTCTGGACTTAAGAGTTCATTGTACCCTTACAACAATGCAGCTTTCTTCACCTGCAGCACAGATATTAGGGCTTTCTCCCAGAACAGAAATGCAGGTTTTTGCAAATCCTTCAGCAGATTAGGCTGCTGCTTGAGGTCTAGAAAGACCTCAGGCTCCTTGATAGCATACTGGAACTTTAATTGAACCAGGATCTGGGAGTAAGTTAACCACTGTACTTGGGAAGGGGAGACCTAGAATCCAGATCTGGATCCAGTTTCTGTTCTCTATTTGCAGTGAAAATAAATCTCTTCGCAGTTTGTCTTTTGAGTTTACATCATAACCACTATGCTGCCAAGCAGTGTTTAAGGGCTTTCTTTCCCCTTATCCAGCAACAGTGAGCAACTCATGCAACAGGGAACTGTTTAAAGCCAGAGGATATGAGCACATTCACAAAGTAGGCCAGAGATTCAACCATCCCCCTGGAATGTGGAAAAAAGGGGCAGCTGAATCTCTCAGGCCATGGGGGGACAGCTATGCCCACTAATTTAGCACTTCAAAAGGGAAGAGGAAAGAACACAATCTGCACACACATTGAAGCTGGGACAGGAGCAGCATATCCAGGCACAGAGTCAAAGGGATGGGGGGAACAAGTTAAGTTCGCAGCCGCTCCTGACTTAGCATGGCCTGGCACAGGTCTTCTGTGTCAGGATGCAGAGCTGCCTCCCTCACAGGATACACATTGTGGCCAGTCCCAGCAGAGATATCCCCATAAAGCACAGAAATAAGTGCTACAGAATTAAGCAGATATAGGCATGCTCAGGAACAGATTTCTAGGCACAAAGAATTTTACTAGAAAAAACTTCAGGTACCTATAGACTTCACCAGTCAACCAAGTCAGGATTTAGGAGGTTAGAGAGGCAGTTGTACAGTACTTAGATGCTCAAGTTCTTCTGTGGATATGTCTGATTTCTTCTGAGTCTTTGCATCTGTGTAAGAATGCCCATCAGCCACCAGCTCACTTCTGCTGTTCTTCTTCAGACAACTTATAAATCAGTATCTTCCCTGTTAGCAAGTGCCCAAGGCTGGAGAAGTTTTTTCTGCCTTGAAAAAAAAGAGAACAACTTCTCCTTGCAAGTAGCGGCAGCATCTGCTTTCAGACCAAACATGAATTTTACAACAGGAGTTACCAAAATGTACAGTAAACCTAACGGAGTCTGAAAAGCATAATTGCCACTATGGCATTGCAGTTTCCTATGGACAAAAATAGCAAGTTTGCTCCATGTCCGTACTTAGAAGTGACAAACGACCCTCTGCATAAATGCCTTTTTAGCAGAGTCAGGCAGACGCTGGAGATAGACTGCAAGGAAAGGGGTTGGAAATAGAAGAGTGTTGAATATTATAATTAAATAATTATCTTATGTGCAGTATTAGGGATTAATGAGCTTGTGTTCTGAAAACAAAACCAGAACTGTTGCATTTTTCTATCTTTTAAAACAAATATTTTGATCTTTCAATTTCAAATTTTTTCTTCATAATTAAAAAAAATATTTTAAGAAGTAAATATATAGCCTTACCATAAAAACTTTCACAGCTTAAAAATATTTTTTCATCCACCTTAAAGTTCAATTCAGATCAGCCTCAAACTATTTCCCAGATATTTCTCTGGAACAGAAGCTGGGACAGGCCAATCCCTGACATTCTCTAGGCTACATAAGCACTGTAGGCACTAGGACTGCTCAGACTAAAGGAACTAAACTGTACTGAAACACTGGCAAGTGTCAGTGCAAACCCTCAGCAGAACTAAAGCTTTTGTGCTTGGTTTTAAGTGAACCCAGAAGTATCCCAGAGCAAGTGATTTCAAATGGCTAGGATTGTTTCTTTTCTCCTTGTGGTTTTTTTACCATTGTGCTGATTTCCTGAAGTTAAATATGAACAGTCTGAAGTGCAGCAAAAATTAAGCCTGCAGCCTCAGTGCCCTGGGAGAGATGCTGTCTTGGTCAACATGGTCTGCGGCTCTGAGGTTTCCTTTTCCCTCAGTGGCCTGGAAAGAGGCTGTGGAACAATGTTAGGAGGATCACATCCTCCCTCCAAACCCAGGCAAAGCAACACCTTGCCATGAAGCAGCAAATTCTGTCCTTGGGTTTCTCCTTAGCTCTCTGGGTTGCTCTATATCCTGGCAGCAGCTGAGGGGATAGGGGTAGCTAGAAAAGCAGATCCTGCACAGATCTGGGGAGAAGCACAGTGTTACTCATCCCCTCTCTTTCCTAAGTCCCTAAAAGAGGGGAAAGGGGCCAAGCCTGAACAAGCAGGAGCTTTGTACCCACTGGTCCTGGCTGTTCCCCTGAGGGCAGTTTGAAATGGAGCTGAGGCTGTGTGATCCCTGTGCCCTCGCTGGAGCCCAGGGAGCAGAGACCAGTCAGGCCTGCAGCATTTGCAGGGCCCCACAGTTGAGAAAGCAGCTCAGCTCCCTGTCCCTGCCACGCACACACACATGGAGGGTGGGAGGCCTCTTGCTACTTGCAGCTCCATCCTGAGGAGCAGCAAGGCCTTGAGCAGCAAGGCCTCACAGCTGAGGCCTTCCAGCCTCACCCCACCCCAACCAGCCCCTCTCCTTCCCGTGCTACTGTGCAAATCCTGCATCCTCCCTGGCCGGAGTCCCACCACCCTCACCCCAGAACAGGTACAAGCACTAGAAGGCATCTCATAGAGACACACCACCACTGCCTCCTCCCAGTCCTGTTCTCCAGCTCAGGGTGAATTTTCCAAGACAACAGCTTCCATCAAGTGTCTCTGAGGGCAGATAAAACTGCAAAAGAGCATCTCTCACACAGAAGTCCTCCTTTACTCATCCCTCCTCCCCTTGTCCTGACTGGGCATTCAATATCCCCAGGCCACATCTGGCACAGTCCCACCCCCTGGAGCCCCCTGCCCTCTCAGCAGTGCTGTTCCATGGAGCTGGCAGGCAGCAGGTCGTAGCGGTTGCTGTACATCACCACCCCGGGCGGGTAATAGGCCACCTCTGCCTGGACAGCTGCCTGAGGGCGAGCAGCAGGGACAGGGTGGACGGGCATCACAGCATGCAGGCCTTGCTCCTCCTTCTCGGGCTTGGTGGTGTCAGTGAAAGGGCGCATGGTGGTGAGGGAAGGCGAGGTGATCCTCCAGAGGAGGCTCTTCAGTGCCTTGCGGAACTCCCTGCGCATGAGGCAGTAGAGAATGGGATTGAGGCAGCTGTTGGAGTGCGCCAGGCACACGCTGATGGGGAAGAGGTACACTTGGGAGAGAAAGTACTCATTACTGAAGTGCACCACGTTGAGTTTGATGAGTATCCCCCACGTTGTAAGTGCTTGGTTAGGCAACCAGCACAAGAAAAAGGACAGCACCACAATGGACACTGACCGAGTCACTTTGGAGCGGCGCCTGATGCTGGGGCCACTGCAGGTGCTGCCCACGTGCTTGTCACTGATGAAGCGCACCAGGCGCAAGTAGCAGAGACTAATGATGATCAGTGGCACCACAAAGCCCAGCAGCACCTTCTGGATGTGGTACAGACCCAGCCAGAATTGGGCATTGTTGCCTCGGCCCTCTGGGAACTTGACAAGGCAGAGAACATCATCAAAGACAGTGGCAGTGGTGGAAAAAATGGCATGGGGCAGGGAAGCCAGGACAGCTGACAGCCAGATGAGTGCACAAAGCCACTTGGCAGAGCAGCAGCCACCCAGTGGGTCTCTTCGACGCTGATTCTTCAAGGCTGAAGCCACAGACCGGTATCGAGCCACACTCATTGCAGTGAGAAAGAACACACTGGCATACATATTCATTGCTGTCACATACGAGACAATCTTACACATTGCCTTGCCGAAGAGCCAGTTGAAGTCCAGAGCATTCTCTACTGCCCAGAATGGCAAGGTCAGCACAAACTGAAAGTCAGTCACTGCCAGGCTAGTCACAAAGAGGTTGATGGAGGACTTCCTCCAGCCTTGCTTGCTTTTCATCAGGTAGAGCACCAGCAGGTTGCCCACCAGTCCCAGGGCGCACACCACAGAGTACACCAGTGAGATGACAATCCGCACCACATCAGAGCTGTCCCCCTGCATCCCATCAGCTCGCTCCAGGTTGATGTTCTTTAAGAACTGCAGGAAGGACACGTTGCTCCCGTTGTCCATCTGAGCCCCCTTCAGGAAACCCAACGGCGTGTCCCAGGACTCCTGGTCAGCTCCTTCCTTTATGCCAGCGGCTGGCGAGCAGGCACCGCTCTCGCAGGGGTCTCCCATCCCATGCTAGGGTGGGAGACGGGTCCGCGGGAGCTTCTTCCCCAGACGCTGACCAGCAGCGGCCGCGGGGAGCTGCGGGGGCGGGATCCGGAGACCGCTCGCTCCCGGTCGTGCGAGTGGCACAACTGGCGCCGCTTGGCTCCGCGCCGCGCTTTTATCCGCGCCGGCGGGGCGGGGCATGNCGTCCCGTCCCGTCCCGTCCCGCACACCTGGCTGGGAACAGTGCGTGTGAACCATCCGGGCGCTCCCATGAGCTCCGTGCGGCGACCGCCCTGCCGGAGGCGATACCCTCTCCCGCTATGGGATGCCCTCTCTCCCCGTGTGATCCCCAATCTCCCAGTGTCACGCCCCCTACCCCGATATGATCCCTCCTCCCAGATGTGATCCCCCCTATCCCGATATGATTCCTCTCCCCCATGTGCACCCCGCGGATCAGCTCCCACAGAACCCGTCCCCTCCTGCGTGGGGACAATTTCTGGGAGTGTCCCACCTCCGCAGGGTGAGCCCGAAACAACCTGCGCTTCGCGCTTGAGAAACCTCGGCACCGAGTTGGGCCGCGCTCGGCCGTCCCCAGAATGACCACACTCCGGACAGGGACAGACGAACGTCTCTCCTGCTTTTGGGATGTCGGGAGAGATGTCTCTCCCTAATTTTAAAGCGAACGGCACGGAAAAAGAAGTTTTAAAGTCGGGCTATCACTGCAGCGCTTGGGCGAAGGCAGAAAGAAGCAGCAGCAGCCCCTTCCTCGGGAGGGAGGCAGAGGGATCCCGCCCGCAGGGGGCCCCCCTGTCTTGCGCCCGGCCCAAAAATCGCAGGAACAGAGAGCATCCGATGGGAATTGGAAGCGAGGCTTTCCTTTTTCTGTTCTGCTTTTAAACAAGTCAAGATAACGGCGCATTTTGAAAACCAAATAGATTCTGAATACCCCTAAATAAAGCGCTGTGAATCAGCCATCTGGGGGAGATTAACGGAACATTTAACAAGTATGGTATTTCTCCATTGATTTATCTCACTGAACTTCCTGCAAAGACATAGTCATGTGCGCCATTTGTTATCAGCAGTCCACTCATCACTTTGATTTATACCTACAGCGACCTTGTAAAAATATCAGCCAGATCATGGTATGGGAGTCTTAAAGGGGAACAAAAGTAATTAGGAGGTTTTGTACATCGTTCATATTGCTTATAATGAGGGTGCAAATGAGGGTGAAATTTACTGGAATTAGCAATGCAAGGGCTCTGGGAAGGTTTCATCTTCAGATTTTGCTATAAAAAATACAGCAAAAATTTTCATAGCACTTGCTATAAAAAATACCTTGGTACTAGAATGACAAAAAAACCCCCCAACAAACAAACAAACAAACAAACCCGACCAAAACCAACCAAACAACAACAAAAAACCTGAAACAACAACAAAAAAAAACTGAAAAAACCCACTGCTGACCACAGCAGACCTCAAAAAATGGACCCCTGACATTTTTTTTCCTGGTTTAACCCCAGCCAGCAGCCCACACCCCAGGCAGCCACTCATTCACTCCCCCACAGGCAGAACTGGGCAGAGAATTGGAATGGTAAAAGCTGGAAAACTAGAGGGCTGAGATAAAGACAGTTTAATAGGGAAAGCAAAAGCTGCACACGCAAGCAAAGCAATACAAAGAGTTAATTCACAACTTCCCATGGGCAGGTAGGTGTTCAGCCATCTCCAGGAGAGCAGGGCCTCTCACATCTGAAGTGTTACTTGGGAAGACAAATGTCATCATGCCAAACATCCCCTCCCTTCTTCTTCCCTCCACTTTTTATCCTGAGCATGATGTCATATGGTCTGGAATACCCCTTTGGTCAGTTGGGGTCACCTGTCCTGGCTGTGTCTCATGCCAATCTTCCAAGCAGCCCCAGCTTCCCTGCCAGCGTGGCAGTCTGGGAAGCAGAAAAGACCTTGGCTCTGTGTAAGCTCTGCTCAGCAGTAACTAAAACATATCTGTGTTATTATCACTGTGTTCAGCACAAACCCCAAACATAACTCCATGCCAGTCACTTTTCAGCAATTTAACTTCACCCCAACCAAATCCAGCACATCTTCATACTTTTTCCAAATTGTGGATCTTTTTCCTAGGCTTCCATACTTCTTAATCACTGAGTAGGGTTGCATTTGGGTGGCATTTTCAATATATGGCATTAAGTGGCATCTCTTAGCCAGCTGAACAGCAACAGTTTTTCTAATTCTCTCAACCAGAGGAAATCATCCTTGCAGTGAAATTTAACAACCCCATTAGTCCCATCAGTGTTGCACAGTCCACTGTAAAACAGTACATGCAGAAGAGAAAGCTACCGACCCCTTAACACCAGTAGCAGAACAACCATATAAACAAGCAATGTGAAAATGCTGAGTTTCAGTCAGACCTTCAAAATTGCAGAGGTTCTGTAAACAGTGCAGAGGGTGAGATGCCCCCCAGCCCACAGCAGCAGTGGCTGCCTTTGCACTAGACTCAGCACTTACCCAAAACCAAGGTTAGCAAAATGTTTTAAATAAGCAAGCTCTTGTTCAATTTTCCCTCTCCACTTAGATCTGCTACTATAAGCCCACAAGGAAAAAATAATCTGTAACTGAGCCATGCAGAGACTATGCCAGGTTCACTTGGTAAATTACTAGTGAGATTGATAGTGCAGAGGTGGATTATTTCTAGATTGAATTCTGACCCATTCTCATCACATTGTTAACTTCACACTCCATTTTAAATATTTCATTGGAAAAATTGCAGCAAACATGTCTTGCATAGAATAATTTCTTCTACCATTTCTTCTGCTTGGCACATTTTATTGATATATTGCTGAGACTGAACAGTAATAATGATTCAGAAAGGGGAAGGGGAGGGAAATAATGTCCAGTGTTTTCTGTTAGCCACCCAGAGAAAGCAACAAAGTGTGAATTGAGGTACCTCCAGGGAACACTAGTAGTGGATTTTGAGCTCAGGGCTGCAAGTGTGAAATGCTTGTCCAAGGCTTTTGCTCATGTTTTGTCCCCCACAAAAATTCCTTTTTTAGTCTTGGGTGGTTTTTATTTTTCTTTTGTCATTCTTCATCTCAGAGAAGTTATAGAGGCAAGTAAGGGAACTTGCAACACCTAGATGAATAATAAATATTTGCTGAATAATTCACTTAACACACTGTCAGAATACTTCCATAGCTAAAAAACATTTAAAAAGCCATCAGCTTTTGTAAAGTATTGCAAAACTCATCAGATACAGTACTCAAGGGTTATTTTTCTGGAAGACATTGTCATCTGTTTGTTCCCTATTCACTCCACCCATGCTGCCAAAGCCTTGTTGCTAACGTGTAACTTTTTAGAGCCTTCTTTTTATCCAAGTGTCACTGTAATTGGTGCTACTTACTCAAACTTTCGGAAAACTGTAATAAACTTCATAGGCAGAGGCTTCCATGATGTATTTTGATGATAACTGAAAAAATGCCTGATTTGTGTATTTTGTTAATCTCAAAGAGATCTGGCAGAGGCTTTTTTTGCATATATGTAGTACTACGCTAAAATAATCCACGGGGCTGAGATTGCTTATTTGCCTGCAGGCAGCATCAATCAGTACAGCAAACTTAAAAAAGCTTGCACCAGTTCAGACCACCAACAGAAACTGCCTATTGATTTTGACTATATTGTGTCAGTGTCCTGCAGGTGTTTCTCAAATAGCATTTATAAAAATGTTTCAGATAAATACACCAAATAAACATTTGCTGAAAATGGTAATTTTCCTAAAACTTACCACAAAGAATTCCTATCATTTTTCACTCCCTTTACAGACCTCATACACAAATGAAAGATTTATTATTAATTACAACAGTGACTGAACCAGCTGTATGCTCCTCTGAAATGTTTTGGCAAGGGAGATGGTGTTCTGTTTTCAATATGAAAGGCATTTTTGTAGCTTAAAGCAGATTTTTAAAATATTAAATGTATCACTAAATACAAAAGCATGGGACTATTTCTCAGAATATTTTTGTAGCAGTAAGAGATTTGAAGTTCATTTTTTTTCTATTTGACACACTGAAGCAAAAAGTAATAATAGCAAAGCTATAGAACAGATTTCATTAAAAAAATTTACTAGTATGTGTGACTTAAATGGGCTTTATATTATTTTTAAATGTTGCATTCTTGCAATTGAAATCTGTTTTATGAATAATTCTTTTTATGGTATCTTCTCTCAAGCAAAATTATGCATCAGGAGAATGAAACTAGAAAACAGGAAAGGGATATTTCATATTTGTTTAGTTTCTCCATTCTAATTTCTGCAACTGATATAGTCTGCCTCTGGCTTTTTATGAGCTCAGGGCTGCAATCTCATCCTTTTGACTTAATTCAGACAGTAACTGTTAACAGTTACATTTTTAACTGGATTTTACAACTCTGCTTCCTGCATCCTGAGAGCGAACTTGGTGTGACTTGGTGTGTGTCCACCATGGGAATATTTTCATGGCAATTCTTTTCTTAAAAGCACATTAGAAAATGTACACTTTCTACTTTCATTACAAAATCTCATATAACACAACGGTCATACCGTGATTCATGGACTACAGAAATATCCTTCAGAAAGTATTATTTGGACACAGAGATAGGTTTTAATTAAAATAAAAAAACAAACCCAAACCCCAAAAAACAACCTCAAACCAAACAAATAATCCCCAAAAAACCTCAATCATGTCCATCATCCTCTCATTATTTGCTTTCTAGATAGGCCAGTGAGAATGTATTTTTCTGAAACGAACTTTCATTAAAAGTTAATTCAAAGTGACCTGTTGCTCCAAAAACATGCAATTATTTGGTTAATATGGATAGTATGACCAATGACCTTTTAAATTCACATAGTCCAAGCATGAAATTATAATTTTGTGAATCAGCTCACCAGTTATAAATAACAATCCATGTTTGAAGACTGACCAGGAATCTGAGTGTAAGCATACAAAAAAAATTCATGCCAAAGCACCACTGTCTACTTTAGAGCTTGCTTCATTCTGTTACTTGAATCTGGCCACAGATATACCAAAAGTGGAATGTCAGCAAATACACTTTTTTTTTTTTGCAAGAGTAACATATAAAGTTCCAAAAATCTGTAAAGACTATAATGAAATGGAAGCTGAGAGATCCAACTGTGTCTCTGTTTCAATTACCAATAGCTGTGTTAAGAGAGGCTGCATCTCTAATGAGAAACAGGGAATAAGATTTAAAGAAACGTACTCACAAAATTCCGTATCAATCTGTCAGAGATATAATAAATCAAGAGATGCACAATAATTACCCAGCAAACTCTGTGGAGTCACAGAGTCCTTGGGATTCAGACTCCTTCTCTTTCAGTTTGTCTCCCTGCCAACAGTCACAGTATCACAGAATCACAGAATAGTTTAAGCTGTTTAACATGGGCCCACATTATGTGTGATCCACCTTCTTACCATTTCTAGCCCAAGCAAACTGTTTATCTGCCCTGGATAGTTAACAGTCAAGGCTGGATAGTGTTCCACCTGAGTTGTGACAGAAAGGGATGTGTTATCCTCCAGAAGTATCTTCTCTCCCTGCTGACTGGAGGAGCAGACAAACAAGTGTGTATTATACAATTTTATATCTTTAAATGTTGTGCAGAAGACTTGCATTCCTAGTGAAGCAAAATTTCCTGACTCTCTTCAGGTGGACTTAATTTTGTAGCAACTCCTCTATGTCAAATTATGCAATTCGTGTTTTAGTTCCTCACTGCTCGTAACTTCCACTTTTCTGTCTCTCTGTAAACATTTCTACTTACATATAAATTGCAATTCACACATTTCTTTTACGGCTGTCCTGGAAGTCTACTTAAATTTAAAAGAATCCAGATATTGTTTCTGATTTGTCAGTCCAGGCTTGATTGTGTCTCTTGATTGTGACCTTTCAATAAATGTTCAGGCTTTTCTGTGTGGAGCTGCAGTTACTGAACTGCAATAACTTTGTTACCAAAAGAACACAACTGATGTGCTGCTGTATTCTTTTTCTTTCTATAACTGAGGTTGAGTTAGCAAAAAAAAGTGCACTTACTTTCAGAAAATACTCCAAAACCTCAGGTTATGCCTCTTTGGAACAGGAAACCACTGGGAAGATGCAGTGCCATAAATTCTGTTCACTTAAAATAGCTGGCCCCGGTATGTACTCACAGCAGGAGAGTGCTTTCTACTTGTGCCATTGCTTCACATTCTGACTGTGCGTGTGTCCTGTTTTTAGCTGGGATAGATGTAGTTTTCTCCTTAGTAGCTGGTACAGCGCTGTGTTTTGGACACTGTGTGTCAGCTACAGCCACAGCATCCCTGAAGCAGGAATCCTACTGTCCCCCTGGGTATTTTCTGACACTACACCCAGTGAATCATTTATTCTGTGTATGCACTTCCTGGCAAAAAGCCCAGGGAGTTATAGATGTTTCAGAACAGATTCCCACAGCTCTCTTTCTCTTTCTCCACTCTGTGCAACTTCTGGATCTACAAATTTTTGTCATTGAAAAAAAAACCCACAAAAACAAATCAAAACAAAATGCATTCCCACAACCTCTCTTGAGTTCCTAAAGCTTTTAGTTCTCCATTACTTCCAGGGTTGGAGAGAATTATAGGCAACAGGAGTTAAATTTTTCTGCTGAGGAAGAGACCAAGATAGAATCCCACATGAAATACTAGTTGCCTCACATCAGATTCACCTACCAGTGAACACCTACCTAAAGAGAGGACTGAAAATCGAAGCAAATAGTTAAATGTCTCTCACAGAATGGCTATTTTTCTGATGACCTTCAGGAAGTATGTCAAACCAGTACTCTGTAAACACATGCCCATCCCTTGAACTGTCATACCTTCTTTCCAATGCTTCTAGCCTGTTCTCCTCATTTTATAGTATTTTTCCTTTTTATTTCATTTAGTGTGGATGCTTTCTTATTCACCACCTGAATTATTTTAAAATATTAATGTCAAGTTGTGTGGCTTTTTCTATGCAAAAATTGTCCAGTATTTTTTATATGCTAAATATTATATATATATAGTATCTATTTCAGGTCACACTTAGCTTTAAATTAATTTCAGAGAAGTACTGATAAAGAGCTAAGCAGGTCACAATATCCAGTCTCACAAAACAGCCTAGTGCCCACTGTGTAACTAGACTAAGAATCCTAATGACTAGCGCACCAGGAAACTTGTCACCGTAACAGATAAGGTAATATTATCCATATGCAGAATATATGGACTGCTATATTGAAATAAATACCTTGCAATTAACAAATCTTCTGTTAGCAAGTGCTGTTGGATATCAAATATTGCATGTCTTTTGCAAGGTCTGTGTCCTTCCACTATTTAGAAGAGAGCACACAATGACTCCTAAATCAATTATCACCCTTTAATAAATATGGTCTGTTTCCAGAGTTATCTGTCTCAGTCCTGGGGGAAGGCACATTTCTAGCTGATTTAGAAAACCTTGGAGCTTTAACTCTTTTTTGCATTTTTTGTGCTGCAGAGTTCAGTTCAGTTCTCACCGTTAAGGCAGTTGAACTGTGGCAGCCATTCATCTTGGGAAAATTGAGCAGAGAAACGAGCATAATTAAGCACAGGTTGCCATGAAAGTATACAAGAAATCCATGGTGGAGTCCACTTTAAGCGGGAGGCTATCAAAGTGGATGAGGAACTGAAATGGGCACCCACCTGTGGAGCCTTGGCTGATCAGTAACCACAGCAGAGGCCATGTGAGGAGACCCTTGAGAGAGAGAGCACTTAAAAATGTAGATGCAAAGGCTATTTTTAGGAACTTTCCATAAAAACGAAGGACATCCGGAAGTAACCCCAATGTGCCAGCACATTGCTAAAAAACTGAATGGCCTTGGCACCCTGAGTCTTAAGCTGCATCAGGAGAGGTTTAGGTCGGACATCAGAAAGAATTTGTTTACAAAGGATGATTAGCCTTTGGCATGGACTGCCTGTGGAGGTGGTGAAGTCAGTATCCCTGCAGGTGTTTAAGAAAACACGGTATGCGGCTCTTAGTACCATAGTCTAGTGGGTGTTTTCATGTTCAGTCATAGGCTGGACTCGATGACCGCAGAGTTCTTTTCCAACCTAATTGACTCTGTGATTCTGTGAAGCAGCCTGGAAACTGTGCTCTGGCTGCTGGGTCCCGAGGGCCCATGGGCTACGGGTGCTTCAGGCCGGGCAAAACCTGCGTTACCCCTTCCCGCCGCATCAGAAAGCGGTGTAAAACGCGTCAAACCTGCGCGCATCGACCACTTTCTCCAGCGGCTGGGGAACCCCTGCCAGGGTGTGTGCAGGGCTGCGAGACGCCTTGCCCCGGCCCCTCAGCGGAGCCCACGGGCGTGGGACCGGGCAGGGAAGCTGCCCTGTGCGGGCGGCCCTGCCCGAGGGCTGCCGGGGCGAACGCCCCATTTTGGCCGCGCTGGAGGGCGAAGGGGGGCGGCAGCCCCTGTTGGCGGCCTCTCCTCTCCTCTCGTCCCTCCCCGCCGGCCCGGCCCGGTTCGTCCCGCCGCGTTAACCCCACCGGCTCCGAGGCGGGGGCTCCGGGGAGCTGCTCCCTCCCCACAGCCCTCCTTCCTCCGCCGGCAGAAACCAGACACCAGGACGGCCCCGCGCAGCCCTTCTGCGGAGCGGCGCCTGTGTCCGGCGGCGCCGGGAGCCGCCC
>VZTX01005482.1:67032-157404 GCA_013400915.1 Pardalotus punctatus | reverse complement strand
CCAGCCGAGCCGTGTCGGCCCCCGGTGCTGCCCGGGCGCCCTCGCAGCGCTACCAGCGCTGCTGGGACGCGCCGCTCCGCGCACAGAGCACCGCACCCAGCGCACAGCGCTCTGGCTGCGCCTTCCTGCGGCTCCTGGGCAGGCATCGAGTTTGGGTGTGTAGATGAAGGTATTGCTAAACCCTGCTTTTTGCTGATCTTCCTCCTTTGGAGGCAAGTCTCTAAATGCCAGAATTGTGTTGTGCTACTAACCTGAGGACGTTTATTCGCCCGGTTATTTATTTATTTTTGAGCAAGTGATCGCTTCTGTACGAAAGCAGCAGGCGCTGCAGAAGGATTGGTGTTACCAGGGTTTAACACCCGCTGTGAGTTTCCCACATTCAGTGAGGATGGTAAATTACAAGTCAGACTTCATCCGCGGGAAGGGTCTCTTTGAGACTGCCTTCACAGTTGGGTTAAGGTTTCTCCCCCTTTTGCAGTGAGGAGTGTAACTCAGGAATTTTATTTTTTATTTTAGTTTCTGCATGTTTAAGGAAAATCGGGGACGTAGCTCCTAAGGGAGAAAAATTATGAGTAGTTGGAAGACTCTGCCTGGTGGTAGAAGACCCAAAAGCCCATGAGGAAATTTTGTTTCCTGATGCAATTAACAGCTGTGGTGCTGTCAGGAGAGCTTGAACACAGAAGGGAATATCTTCTGTACCCCTCAAAGATCATGGAAAGGAAAAGTGTTTAAATAAGGTGCCTGGAAAGTGAACTTTTCAATTATTGTGAAGTTGATTCCTGTTGTATTCACTGAAAGTGGATGCTAGCAATAATTACATCTCTCTGACTCTACGTGGGACAGAATAGAGATGTCTGTGGTAGCATGCAGCAGCTGTTTAATTATCAGGCATTTGGAAATGAATGTGGAATTAATTTAACTTTCTAGGCATGGAAAACATAGTCTTTTCCAAGAGTTTGCAAATAGCATTGAGTAAAGGTGCAATTCAAACTGTGGGTAATATTTGTAAAGGAACGTGTCCTGCACTGTGAAGTGTGGACTAAAATTTGTATCTGGTATAGCTGAAGTGTTCTCTCCCTCCGCATCCATGAGTGTGGTAGATGGGACAGTTAAGGATGCCCTTGCTGAGTGTTGAAGGCCTGCTCCCTGCCATGGGGCTTTGGAGCTTGGTGTGTTTCCTGGGTATGATACTTCCTCACAAGATGAGCCACACTATTTCCTGTCCCAGGGAATGGTTTGAAAAGAAGCCAGAGGGTCTGAGGGGCAGATGTACATGAACTACAAAGATGGAGATGAAACAATGGCAAATGATGATGTGTCACATTTTAAAGGAATTTTGTCAGGAAACATGTTATGTATCTAAAGTAAATTGTGGTTTTCCTGTCATGTGTGACAGATCATGTATGCTTTTCTCTTTATCCTAGTTTAATCACTTTGTGTACAGCCATTCTTAATAAGGCAATTCTCTGCCATGTGTGGTGGATTTGAATCCACAGAGGAGCAGAACAGACAGGAGTGGTTTTGAATATTATCAGATGTTTTCAGTGATGCAGAATTAGGAAGGTCTGCAGGGAAGATTTTTCTGACAACCTAAACAATACTTGGGCTCCTCAAACAAGTATGAAGGGCCTGAATGTTGCCTGTCCTGTGTGCCCCCCAGAGGGCCTGAGCTGAGACTGTGATTGCAGAGCAAAGTCCTGACTCAAATGCATGCTGCTCTTTGCAGTGCTTTGGTCTTGTTCTCAGCACCAATGCAAGCCAGCATGCCCAGGCTGTAGTTCTGGAAAGACAAAACATTCTCTGGAGCATCAAAGCCACCTCTCCTGGCCTGTAAATCCTAAGCAGTGCCCACTTGACAGGCAGGACTTCCCTGAAGTGGAGACTGTGCTGTGTTTCCAAGGGGGATGCCATGACATGCCAGCGCCAAGGCTTGTCAGTGGTATTTGTTCCGTTTGTTTTTGCTGCTGTGAAGTTTTATGGGAATTTCTGGTGTTTTAATAGGAATTCATGTTACTATAGGAAAATAGAAGCATTCAGCGTTGAGGGATGCAGCCCTTTTGCATAGGTTACATGTATTTTCTTATTCTTTCCTAGAAGGGCAGAAGGGGATCACCCAGATTGTACCTCCTGTCTTTGTTCTACACTCCTCTCCAGGTAGAAAGGTCAAGCACTGTCTTAGGCTTTGTGTGGAGCTCAGTAAATTTTTCTGTTACAGGTAGGATTGCTTTTGCTAACTTTTACCGAATAATCTAGACAAAACTGAACTGATAGTGATTACTTGCAGAAATATTGTTAGCCTCATCCTGTTAGACTTTTGTGTTGTCATCTTATTCCCTCTGGTCTTTTGAAAGCTTTTTAATAATTCATTTCTGCAGTTATATTACAGTATATTATTACTGCAGCATAATTTCCCTCTCCAGTGACTAAACAAGTATTTAACAAGTGGGTGGAAGAAATTTGACTTCTCTGCTTTGATAATGCAGTGCTTCAGCATTATTTTCCATCTTGCTGATGATGATGGTCTAGTTTTCTTTAACCTCTATACATTAATTGCTGTAGTGATGAAGTAAAAAATTTCCTTGAATTGTTTTAAATCCAAACCCACAAGTCTTTGGTGTTGCATGGAGTTTAGCAGTTAAGCTACAACAACTTAAGTTCAGGACATCAGGCAGAGGCAAATTGCACAGTGACAGCAAATGAGTAAGTTTTCCTTCAGGCATTTAATCTGATTATTTAATGAGTTGTGCTGAAAACCATAGAAATAGGGGCCTGGTCTTGCAGCATTCTCTGCTAGCCTGTTGTTTTCTGGAGTGTGAGGAAGGGGGAACCTTGGTTTAGCTTCAGCTGCTGACTTGTCAGGTATCTGGCACCATGTGTGCTCTCTGCAGGTTGTGTAAACTGCAGGCATGAAGGTGTGCTCTGAATTTCCAGTGTCTCAGGCCCTTTATGTGAACAAGGGCAGATGTCTCTCAGAACCTGTGGTAGGCACAAGTCTTCAAGTTGTCAAAACCTGCCACTGTGAAGGCCTAAAGCCCCACTGCTGTGGCTTGTCCTACAAATCCTGCAAATCACTGTATGCTGATGGGAAGGCTTCTATACAAAGAAATCTGTTGTGTAGGAGAATGAGCTTGCTTCTGAAGATGGCACTGAGACAAGGCCAAGCTTCTGATGTAGTTGTATATGTGCTGGGAAGTGGGGGTTTTGTGTGGTTTTTTTTGCTCTCTTTTCAACTGGAAGCGTTTCAGTGCACATGTCTCAGGGGTCCATGGCCCGAGGAAATGCAAGCAGCCACGTCTTAAACTGCAGCTAATGAAGACAAATGAGATTTGTTCCTTCCTGAAGGGGATGAATCCAGACAGCTGTGTGCTTAGACGGGGTTTCTCCTCTGTGGCTTTGAAGGTGCAGGCAGTGGAGGGAGAAGAGCCTCTGAAAGGATAGCCTAACCAGACCGAGTCTGGAAGTAGCTGGAACTGGCTGATTGTTTTGTTAAGCAGCTTAATTAATGAATGAGGTGTAGTCACTTAATGTATAAGTTGCTGGGACTTTGGGAATGAAGAGCAACTTTGGGTAAAGAAGAACTGGATTAATGTGTGTCATCATAACTTCTTAATTAAATATATTCAGACTGTCATTTCTTGGGTAGAATTCAAGTATGCCAGCAGAAGATCGGCTTTTAAGGTGTGAGTTTTTATGGATTGTGCTTTACATGGATTTGTGTTATTTGCATGGGGCTTTTTTGTTTCACAGTAATTTAAAAAAAAAAAAAAAAGAATTGGGTCCAGGTGGTCTTTCTTCTGTATCATAGCAGGGGACAACAGTGTCAATAATGCTCTCTTCCCCTGCTAGATCCTGACAAGTGATAAGCTATCCAGTGTTACCCTGCTTGGAACTCCTTATGCGAAAGAGCATGATGACTTCATCCTCCTCAAACCCTTCTTTGAAATTCTGAATCTTCAGCTGCAGCAGCTGCTAAAGCTGATGCTACTGAGGTGCTGTTACTACAAACAATCGTGCCAGTTTGTGTTTTCTTCACATGTGTGTATTCGTCAGGCTCTGTGTCCAGCTTCAGGTGGCCAGATTTTTGGATATGTGAAGATGATCTCCTTCATCAGAGTATCATGTGCTGGAGACCTTGGACATGGAGGGTTTCCAGCCCTTGTGGGGTTGTGAAGGGGTGGGTGTGTGTTTTATACGAATGGTGCAAAATATTTGAAAAGGAGAATGTTTAGCTTCTAAACTGAGTGTTACAATGCGAGAATAGAAAGCCCAAATGAGGAATATATTCCATGGTAGTCTGTGCACTGGCTGCCTTCGTGTCAGTAGGATGTTGTGCTGAATAGCACTCATTTTTGAGTTTCCCTTTGAGTTGTCTGAGATCTGAACAGGCTAGCACTCACCCTAGTTTTGCTTCCTTTTTTAAATTTTTTTCCACTTTCTCTCAGAGCAATTTGTGAAGACAGTGCCAGAATACCATGTGGTTCATCCAGCAAGAGTAGATGCAAGTGGACGCTTTCTTTCTCTTAATCTACACCATCACATCTCAAACCTGAGGAAGAAGAGAGATCTTGGAAAAAGTGAACATGTGCTATATTACAAAATTAATCATGAGGAGAAGGATCTGTTTTTTAACTTGACTGTCCACATGGGATTTCTTTCCCATAACTATGTAGTAGAAAGGAGACGTGGCAACCACACCAGTGCGAAGATTTCAACTCGCTCCGGAGTTCCTTGCCATTTCCTTGGCACAGCATGGCAGCCAGGCTCTGGCAGCGGGACAGCAGCCATCAGCACTTGCAGTGGCCTGGTAAGTGGTGTGAGCTTTACTGGGGTTCTGGGCTCCTTCTAGTGTCATTACAGCTGAGCTGGTATGAATATGTCTGCTAAGAAACTGGATGAGCCAGTCTGATACCTTGCAAACTCAGAAAGAAGATTTAATTCTATGGATGTTGTTTGGATTTTTGGAAGAATCAGAAAGTCAAAAGGTGATGCTGAGGCCCCTTAGCATTTTTTTGGTAATCTGGACTGAAGGTTTCTATCAGGCATACAGCTTGAAGCCATCCAAATATCAAGTCATTGCTTTGATTCCATTAGTAGTTGGATTGCCTTTCCAATGCCTCTGGGTATGAGCTTCTGTTCTGTTTTCCTCTGAAAGGAATGTAGCTCAAGTGCACTGAAACAGCTCTGTGAATCAAACCCATGAATGGTAGGTTGGGAAAACTTGATGATTTCCTTATGAACTGCTCTGCAGCTTCAGATATAAATGATAGGTTAGATGCAACCTTAGCCAGAGCCTTGAATTCAAGCCTTAACCACTGCTAGGCATCTCTCATGTAAAAGAGCACTTCTAGGGCTGGAGCTTGAAGTGAACATTTCTCAATATTCTGTGGTTCACACTGAGACAAGAGGATGGAAATTTTTTTTTTTTTTTTCTGTGCTTTGTTTTTTTTTAAAATCACAGCCATACCTTAGGTTTTTGTTTGTGCTAGAGCATGAGGCTGAGTATGTCTTGTTGGGGAGGGGACGAAGAAACAAACTGCTTGAGTGTGAAGGGGATGTGTGGAGAAGTGTAAAATGGCACATGTGGTCTGTGAGAGGCAAAACCAAAAGGGTTTGTGAAGTGTGCAGGCAGAGGTGATGATGAAATGTGTGCAGCATGTGTGTGCTCTCATGCCTCAGTCCTGGAGTGGTGACTGACAGTGTTTGAAAGTGCCTGAAGCAGGGCACTGATGCCCTTTGGCCAAGACATCTCAAGTCTGCAGCAGGCTGGGGACTGATGTTTTGTTTTTGAGCCTGAACACCAGGATGAGTATGTGTAAGATGTAACCTTTCCCTGACAACCTGTCAGTATCAAAGTGTGTTCCTTGCTGTTGAGCTGTATGAAGCTTTCAGAAACTGTGGAAAAGTCAGTCTTCTGGCAATGCACGAGAAACAATATGAAGACAGCACTGGTGTATTTGAAATGGGAAACATTGGAGTCATACAAAAGTGCTGATAACATTTTTGGCATGTTTCCTGGAGAAACAAACCACTGCTTGAGGCCAGAAATCCAACAGGCATGAAGATCAGGGATTTTCCAAATAACGTTTCCAGTGGGGACCAACTTATCAAAATTTCCCTGAAACATGTTTGGTCATACAGGATCAGTAAGCAAAAGGAGATGTGATGATACAAGTAGCTCCTTTGGTTGGTTTGTCTTATGCTTTACCAAAATGTCTTATTTTTCATTAGGATGGGAATTTGGAAATAGGGTGCTAGATCTTCATTATGTCTCTGGAAATATTTAGTCTGCAACAAGGAATAAAAAAAACCAAAACTCAGTTTGCATTTTAAATTTAGCTTGGTAATATCCTTTAAAGTTATTTCATTTGTGTTATGAACTTTTTGACTTTTATTTTCACTTGAAGGTTTTGACAAAACACTTGTATCAGAAAAATACTGTTGTGATTTTGTGTTCCTGTCCTGAACATTGAAACTTTGAAAATATATAATCATAAATTAATTCAGGTTGAATTAATCAGTTTTGCCTCTGGGTAAAAACATGATGGTTTTGATGTGATGATTTTTGAAGTCCAGAGTTGCTGCTCTGAAGAGGTTGCAGTAAGAGTTGGGTCTGTATCTTGAGTCCTCTGTGTGCCACAAGCTGGGAAGGGTGGTCTAGCTTGCTTTTCCCCTGGAAGTTTTCCAAAATCCAGTGTCACATGAACACATTCACTGATGAATAATTTTGCCAGCCGTGACAAATGCAATCTGGTTTTCATAATAAAAACCTAATGTTTCTGAAACTTTGTTTGTGGTGGTCTCCATCTTTCTGAGCTCTAGTGTTGATTTCTTTTGGTGATCCCCAGTTTTTTGCTCTTCAGCATCAAGTCTATTTCTGTCTTCTTTTTTATTTCTGGGATGAGTTGCGTTTTTCTGTTGAAGAGATTTTTTTTCTGTTTATTCTTATGAAGGAGGGGAGGAGAGTGAAGGAGAACTGAGAGTAAATAAACACCATGGAATTAGAGAAACTTACTTTAGATACTAAACCTATGACATGAGGAGAAATTGATAGCTTGTTTACTTGTGATAAAACTGTGCTGATGTGCTTAAGCCTCATAACCCAAGAGCTGGTGAAAACCAGTGCCTTAGCTTTCAAATGCTTGGAACAGGAATGTTAGTGATGCTGCTTCCCTGGTACCATTTTGTTTTGACATTTCAGGTACATTATAAAATGAAAACCTGCTGTATTTTTTTTTCCTTGAGGAATTTTTTAATAAGCTCAGTGAAGCATCAATTTACCACGGTACTGAGTGACAGGAAAATCTGTGATCCCTAAACTTCTAATTTTTGGCTTTCTTAGTCATAGGAGCTGTTAAAAAATACAATACTGTAAAATACTGATTTGATTAAATAGATATATTTTATGGAATATCCCTTTTGTTGTCAGTGTGGAATGGTTGCATTATTATTTTGTAATTTTGTCCAAGTGAATTGTCCCACTCTTGTCCAAGTTTAAAAATATGTCATCTTTTTCACCCCTGTTTTACAAATAGTGGCATGAATTAGAGCAAAATAAAACCCCAAAGATGCCTGTGGGAGGGGAATCCTAGCTTTAGTTCTCTTTCTGTTCTGACTTCTTCCCATTTAAAGTCTGTTTGGTTTGTATTTGACAGTTTTGTAATTTCCAGGATAATAATGGTGTCTAAGAACCAAACAAAGATGTGTGGTGTAGGTTTTTGTGTTTGTCATAAAAATCACAAACTGTACTGAAAACATAGAAAATCTGGAAATGGGTTTTCATCTCCCCTGCATTTTCACTTTGAAATGTATTCCTACTTCCCTTGGCATTACACAGGCATTGCTGATATATTTTTTATGTTCCCAAATAGGCCTGCAAGGGAAATAGCAGAGTGATTGGTATGAGATATAAGAATGGGTGGCACAGTCATTGTGTGACATTGTTCTTTTTAGAAGAAATGTAACTCTGTCTCTATTTGCAGAAGTATACATGGAAAAAAAATAATTCATAGAGATTTGGTCAGAGTTGGACAAGAGGGTACAGAGGATAAATTAGCAGGGGTATAGAGGAAAAAAGTTGTAATTTCCAAATCCGTTTGTTTCCCTTTCATGCTAAATAGATAATGACGTTCTTGACACGTTGAAGAACATGATGCTGTAAACTCTGTCTGTTCCTCTCTGAATCAGTTGTTTAGCAAAGTCTTTTGCACTTCTGAGCCTCTTTGAATAATGCATGAGACTGTGTTAACACGGGAAGAGTGGAACAGACCTTGCTGTTTATTTTGGGTCACACTTGGAAGGGGGAACCCCAGAGAGGAAATCACTACTAGAACACAAGAAATATCAGATTGTGGCACTTGGAAGGAGAGCAGACATGAAATCACTTAGATACAGGAAAATTTCCAAGATAAAATAAACTGAGAGAATGGATTCATTTTTGTATCTTTGAGTGAAAATAATGTTTGGATTGGCTGTCTTGGCAGATTATTTAGGGCACTCTAATAATAATGCTTTGAGTTTTCCCAGTGCCTTTCCACAGAAGGCTACAATGAACTTTTCCAATACTAATGCCTTAATTGTCAGTTGTGTGCTAGTCCTGAGAATCCCTTGTTGGAGCAGTAGTGTCAGCTTGTCCTCTCAGTAGGGCTGGGAGGGAGCAAAGCCCAGTGAAGTAGAATGAATACTCTAGGTTTATATGCACTGAGTCCTACAGAGCTGGGAAAAGAGTTTCCCTGTGATAGTCTCTCCTCTTCATTAGGAACAAGGCCCTCTTTTATCCATCAGTAACACAGACATTGTTTATAGTACTTTTAGATGACAGAGCATCATTAAGGCTTTGTTTCTTTGACACTTGTTTACAGTGTGGACCCGTCAATCAACAGTTGCTTGGGGTGATGCATTTATCTTCAAAGACACTGCAATCATTAGCATGGAAAAGGCAGGAGAGTGAAAGGACATTAGTATGAAAATTGACCACAATCGGTGTACCTGGTAAGCTCCTGGCCAGACAGGGCCTGTGGGCACATCCTGCTTTGGCTGTCTCCAGCTGGTTGCCCAGCTGATTGCCTCTGTCCTGGTGGGCATCAGCATTTTTGAGACTTGCTGTCTACCTTTGAAAAGATTTTTGAAAGGTTACCCCAACCTCCCTTCTTCCCTCTGTGCTG
This sequence comes from Pardalotus punctatus, assembly GCA_013400915.1. Taxonomy (NCBI): domain Eukaryota; kingdom Metazoa; phylum Chordata; class Aves; order Passeriformes; family Pardalotidae; genus Pardalotus; species Pardalotus punctatus. The sequence continues at coordinate 148,243 of VZTX01005482.1, read as the reverse complement.
AGCTGCAGTCAGGGCAGCTCTTCATGAACCTTTAATTGGTGGCTGTATGACTGTTCATGTGGCAGCTGGTAGGAGATGCTCTGAGTGGGACCTCTCTGGGCACATCTGTGTCTGTCCTGACACGTGTGACAAGCTTGTCACCCAAGTGGAATGGTGACTGAATCCTGCTTGAATGTAACCATTCTCTTTATTGCAGGACATCACCATTGTGTGAAGCCCAAGGATGAGCTCTGATACTCATACAGTTCAACCTATATTCTTAATCTGGTCTCTTCAGTGTGGCATAAAATCTACCAGCAGCATTTTATATTTTGCAGACTTGTATCAATTTTGGGGAATTCAGCATGATCTCTGTTCTCTTGCTACATGCCAATAAGTTTTTCTTAGTGTGAGATGCTTTTTTCATGCTCACCCACATGTTTTTGTCTTGTGATCTATTCCTAAGTCAAACAGTTCTATGCAGGTATCGTAACAGTATTTCAGTGACAGTGGTCCCTGTGACAGTGATCTAATACTGCTGTTTAGACTCTCCTCTCCTATAGATACAGAAAACATGCATCAGCATTTTGGACTTCTTGGCATTTTCCTTATATGAGGTTTAAGAGTAAAAGAATCTTTTAAACAGTTGTATAGTATTTGTTCTAAAGTAATGGAAGAATAAAACGTCTTGCTAAGCTTATAATACATGTGTTTATCTGCTGCTGTATCTCCCAGCGTGTGAGCTTGTTCAATTACTGACCATTTGTTTGTCAATCTGTTGTTAAAGGTAGTTACCAGAGTTTAGCAAAGCTTAAGTACTATACAGTCCACTCCTATAGCCCAGAAAAATACCTGTGTAGTTTTATTCCCTTGTGGTATACCTGCAGCTAGCAGAATTATTTTTCTCTTCAAATGGAAATATCTTTTGGTTATTAAAGGTTTCAAAATATGTGGCACTGAGAAAGTTAAGGAAAGGGGACATGTAACCTTTTCCTGACGTGTGACCGCCTGAAACTGGATTCAGCACCCATCCCTGACCTGTGACTGGACACCCCCAGAACACATTTGGGCACATGTGCTGTTTTGGTGGCTGTTATTTCAAGTGTTGAATTGGAATGTATTCCTGCAGTGCTTCCTCAAATACATGAATTCCATTCTGTGAACAATGCTTCTGGGAGACAAAACGCGAAGTTTTTCAGGGGTCTCCTCCTTTTTGCTCATCTCTCCTTTCTTCCTCTAGACAGTCTCTTGCTTCCTTCTTTGTGATTGCCCTGGGGGATGGTACTGCCTGGGTCCTGCTTCTGTTTGAAACTATGTCAGATGGCCCCTGTCCGCCAGTTGTGTCTTCTTACTTAGGTGTCAGTGACATCTCCACCATGGCCTGTTTTGGTTTGTCTGGCTGGGGATAATCTGATGGAACCAAAATGTAGGAATAACGTGTTTGGAGAATGGTAGGAATGAAGTCAAGCTGCCAGCATTTTCCTCAGGAATGGGAATTGCTCCTTGTCTGGAGACCATGGAGCTTCCACAGTCTGAGTGTTGAAATTTGGCTTGTTCTGGCAATTGTAAAGAAGGAACGACCTGCCAAGGAACCTGCTTGTGTAGCTGCAGTACATCTCTTCTCACATGCAGTAGTATGGAACATACTGCAAGTAGAAAAAAGTACACTGAAAGTAAATGCAGTTTTTGCTATGCATCTGTTCTTTGTCATGCTTGGTTTGACTTATTTCTCCATACTAGTAATAAATATCTGGATATTCTCCTTGACTGACTGGTATTATGGTTGCTTTCTGTGGTTGTGTTGCATAGTTGTGTTTTTATTTTTGAAGATGATCCAAAGACAGGGTGAGTGGTGGTGTGGGGGGCTTTTTTACCTCCATCCTGCAAGAGATTCGTCATTCAAACTTCCATTAGTATTTGCTGCAGTACTTTAACATCCATCCCTTTTCTTTGTGTTTGAACTTCAACTATCCATCTGCCACCTCCCTTCCCCCAGTCTTTTGTCTGCAAAAATACTCTAATTGACAGGTCAAACGAATCTCATCAGTGATGTCAATACAAGAGAATCTGGCTGTGTCTGTGGCTCCTGCTTTTGGCCTTGTCACCTTTTAACCAATATGAAGTTGTTAGACCAGAAGCTGGGTATGACTGGAACTTTTATAATGTAGCAGTTACATTTCACTAGAAGAGTCATTGATGGGGTAGGTTAAAATAAGGATTAGTCTTTATGAACTGATATGGATGGAGTATCCAGATTCAGACTGCTCCTTTAAGATAATGATTTTTTTTTTTTTTTAGAATATGAGTGACTCTTTTTATGTAGTTTTAAGGAATCTTAATATTTTGTCTAAATATGTATCTACATGTTTGCTAATTATTTAGGAATAATATTAGTGTACAGAGCTGTCAGTCATATTTCCAGTCTCCATGACTCTTTGTAAACAATCTGCTATGTTGTAATTTCATTACTTTGGCATTTTTTAATAAAAAGTTTACTGAGGGAAAACTGTGAGATTGTGACTTCAGGTTCAGTATGCAGAAGTAAAAAATAATGCATGACATCTATTTTGTTTTGTGTCTTAATAATGTAAGGTTTGTAAAATGGTCTGCTCTTTATTTCTTCTAGTATATTCTAGTATCTTTGGAAGTTTTTTGCTCTTTCTCTGAAAGAGAAGTGGAGGTATCAAAGTGTTGAAGGTTGGCGGAATTTTGTTCCCATTCCTGTTGCTAAGTTACTAATGGCTGGATACTTAAGGACTATTAACTCCTTTTGTAAGGGACAAAGAGTTGGCTGGGTGTTGGGAAGGGAGGATAGATTTGGTATTCCCGATAAGACACTCGACCAGCGGGGAATTGGAGAGGCAGAGGTGGGGAAGGGAGGGCTCCCTGCGCTGAGGCTGCAGGAACGTTTTTCGGATCTGCGCTGCTTTCTTCTCTTTGGCGAATGAGCTTTCGTCTGGGAAGGGGACATTCCTGAAGTGCACATCCCGTTGGCTGTGCCGGCAGTTTCTGCAGAGGGGTCTGGTGGCCGCTGCCCCGCACACTCCCTATCGGAGCGGATTGAGTTTCTGCCGCTCCCGCTCCCTGCCCTGCTCCCCTGCTACACGCCCATTGCTGCCCTGCCTGTCCCACGGCAACGTTCCTCCTCCCGCCGCCCGGCTCCTCCCGCTATCCGGCTCCTCCCGCCGCCCGGCTCCTGCTGCCGCCCGGCTCCTGCTGCCGCCCGGCTCCTCCCGCCGTTGCCCGTGTGACGCAGAGCTGACCGCCCACAGCGCCCCCTGCAGCTGCGCGGGAGTCATCGCACCCGCCCTGCCCGGCCGGGAGCCCGACAGCGCCCCTGCCGGCCGGGACCGGAACTGCACCGAAAGGGAAAAGCGCTTGGCAGCCCGAGACACCCGTCAGCGGTTTTCCGGTTTTCGTTGGTTTGTTCGTTATCGCCACTGTTGTTGTTGATTGTTTGCCTCGCTATAGGTACCCAACTCCCTTAGCAGACACCTCTCTTCAAACCAAGACACAAAGCCGTTAAATTCTTAAGAATTTTGCAGGTAAACGTGGGAACTTTTGATCAGTGAAATGATGGATGTACACATTCAGGTTGACTAGTGACTCAGCACAGCTGTAATCTGTTACTGAACAAGGTGCAGTTCTACGCAGGTCCCTGCTGGTGGTGAGGAGTGCTGGGAGTTCAGGAGGGATTGGAGGAAATTGCTTTAACTGGGAAAGTGGAGCTACATATGGGAAGGAAACCTGGGAGGGGAACAAGGCTTTGATAGTTCTGCTGTTCATAATTTTTTTTTAATTTAATCCATTTTCATGATGCTGAAAGGAATGGTCCAGCTTGGAAATAAATAGAATTGTTTGCACTGGTTGGCATATTAATAACATGCTGTACATCACAGCACATGCTTTGTATGGAATCATTCATAATGAGCAGAAGAGAGGGGAAGGACTGAAGCTTTTCTACATACCCAACCAGCGATGCATATAATGTGACATTAATAGGGACAAGTCTTGCCAACTGCATGCATTATTTTCTAGCTCTTCAAAGAAGAGAAAATTACCAAGAAAAGCCTGTCTTGCTTTGGTTCTGAGCAGACAGATGCTAGCAGGATGCTTGGTGGTGAGCAGCAGTGAGTGATACAAACAACAGACCCAAATACCTCTGTCTGCTGCTAGCAGTTAGAGATTAGAGGGTTGGTGGTACTTTGACAGCAGCTGTGTGAGCCTGGCTTCTGATACTGGCTGAAAACCAGCAGCCTGAAGATCGAGCCCTCCCTCTTCAGTTTTCTGTGTTTGTCAGAGAGGAGCAGTCTGTGCACAGTGTCAGCATCAGAACTTGGTTATATTTGCACATACATCAGACACACACTCACACATGCAAATCTGTACACAGACATGGAGTTCTGTCAACTGCAGAGCTGTTGCACTGCAGCTAAAGCTCTATCTGATCCAGTGAGAAGGCTGCTGTCCTGTTGTATGTATTGGTTGTGGCCAAAAAAATTGTTGTTTTTTTTTTTTTTTTTCCCTAGAATCTGGTCCTTAACAATGGACTTATCCAAACCATTTGTAAATTGCAATAGAATTTAACTATTTAAGAATTTAACACTGTGAGTCGGGGTGAGTGCCTTTTTTATCCAGCATTCTCTGTCCAGCAATGACTAAGTAAATATCCAGATATGAGTAAGAACGTGGCAGTAAGACATCTCCCCTGTGGTCATCCTTTTCTCTGTTTTCAACTCAAACCACATTTTTGGAAGAGAACCTGTCGATGACTTAGTATTTCATGTATGTTCTGGGCATCCCCTTGATGCCTAAAAGCTGGCTACCTGAAACAAGAGGCCAAGACAAATTAGGAGTATAAAAAGTGGACGAATTTATTCAAGGCCTTCAAGGTACATTCTGGCAAGCAAAGACCCCTGGAGGGACTGCACCCAAAATGGACAGTGGGTCCATTCAGGAGCCCTTCACCTTTTATAAATCCTGTGCTATTAGCATATTGGCCCCTACTTCTCCAATCACACCCTTAGGCAATGACGTTAACCACCCCTGGTCCACTCACCCCAAGTCACAGTTGTTTACGTATTTTCAGGCCTGAGCGCAAGCAATGTGTCCTTGGATCTCTATTCAGAGATTTGTTTTGGCTAAAGGTGATGGGAACAGAGGTTTTTAGCACTTTATAAGAAACACAGAACTACACCAAGTTGCAGATACATGAAGAGTAAAAACTAGAATTTATTAAGGCATCACCCTGACTCAGTTAGTATTAGAAATATGAATCTTTACTTATGGACTATAACACTTAAAATGGACTTAGATGTATCTTCATTTTTTTTTCACTAGCATTCTATCAGTTTAGTTTGATGCTTCCTGGAGTTGCTGACTTGGAGGACACAGCGAACAGTCAAACACTGAGCATAGGATTTGAGATGATTTACTCAGTGACGTAGTGTATTCCTAATTATTTTTTTGTTTCTTGGTAATTCCAAACACCTGACAACTTTGTTGGACAGCTGTTGAGATTAGTTTATTATACAGTTCTCTTTTTTTTTTTTCTCATGAAAACAGCAGCTCAGGTTCTTTCTGCACAGTAGCAGGTAGGTCAGACTCCATATGCTGCCCTTCCCCCTTCACTGTGCAATGCTTTATCAATTAATCTGTTAATTACATTTTTTTTCTTTCTTGTCCAGCTGCTCAGTCTTAGGAGTTTTCTGACATTTATTGGTTGTCCTTTGTCCTTACTCGAATAGCTTCTTAGAGTTTTCTAATATCCTGTATAACAGATTGTAAACTAATTTTAATCCAGATGTAAAGACAAGGAAATTAGTTGAAGGAGAAAGGCCATAGCAGAGAAGCTTCATTGCTGATAAAAAAACCCACAAGAAAACATTGAGTTACTTTTGCAAATTAGTTATAGTAGTGAGCAAGATACAATCTATCCTTTCAAGTCACTCTAGAAGATGGGTAAATTTGTAGACAATGAGATATCTTGAATGGCAGGGAAGTAAATGGATAAAATGTGCAAGTGATAGAGAAGGACTCCAGCAAAGTGATGAGAAAGTAGCCTTTAACTCAAGACATCCCTAACTGGGAGGTTTCCAGAACATCTGGAAGGTCAGTGATTGTGTTCTTTTGTCTTTGCACTGTTCTTGCAGCCTTTCCATAAGAACCTGCTCCTGTCTGGTGATGAAGGCTGCTGAGTTGAAAGGATCTGTATTTTAATCCAGCCTGGCCATTGCTGTGTTCTAATATCACAGGGTATGTAACTGGTTTTCACCAACCTGGAGAATTTTTGCTATATCTGTTCTTTAATATAGGTGCCTTCTCGTGTAAGTTGTACATGGAGTGGAAAGCAAGAATTCGTTGTTGTTGCTACCAGGGGGTGTAAGTAATTATTTGAAAAACGGGTTCTTTCTGGTGTTGTTTTCCATATGGAATCTGGAAGTCCTTTGTGGATCTTTGTGCTCAAAGAGCCTCAGTAGATCTTAATGTTCATTAAACTGTTTTTGCTGTGTTTATAGATGATACCAAAGTGTTTGAACTGCGTTGCCTGCATATTTTACAACAAGCTGTTGTCTTTTCCTAATAACTTATAATTAAAAGGAGAAACTGTATTTCCTCTCTGGGCAGATTTTTACTTCATGTCATTTCACAGTGGCTCAGTACTTGCTGAGATTTTTTTATGTATCTTTATATAATCTAGTTAAATTACAGCTGGTGGCAGATGCTTGTCAAAAAACAACAGGTGTGTTGTAATCCTTTTTTCATTGAAATGCACAGCACAAGCTACTTCTGCTTCTTGGAAGTAGGACCCCAATCCTAGCTGTCAGAGAAAAAGGGCTAAATTAGAAAAGTACAGGTTTCTCTTTACACAGAGAACTGGATGTTTCTTTTTTTATTGCTAGCTGAGCTGCAGAGACAACATGCCACTTGTTTATCCAATTAAACGTTCTCTTTCAAATCAGGAGATGGATTTCACTTGGCTTTGAAAAAGAGATCAAAAGTCTGAGGGTAGTAGCAGTTCAGGAGAGAAAAGCCAAGGAGAGTTATGAAGCTAAATGACCATTAATGCACTTGTGAAAGCAATCCAGACCTGAGGAGCTAATGAAACTGGAGAGTGTAAATTAGCTATGACTAACCACAAAGCCTCTGCCTGCAGCAGTATCACTGTCTTCCAGGAAAAGTGGTAACTGTCTATTCAAAGAATGTAATATTAAATATTAATACTTTAGTAAGATAAAATAGAAATAATAAACATTAAATGTCATGCCAAATCATCAGCTACAGTTATTTACCCAGGTGAGGTTTTAGGCTATTAAATTTACTGTATAGCAGTGCTCTGAACTGCTTTGGTCAGTAGAAAGGAGTATTATCTCCAACTGAGTTGTGTTATCTTTTTGGCCATTTTCTCATAATTAGGACATGTCATCTTCTGGCAAGGCAGAGGACCAGCTTTTGTCATACTCTCCTTATGTTATGGCCATGAATGTTGCTTTATACGGTACTATTTCTAGTTAAGTTGGTTATCATAACACTTCTCAAGAAATGTGTTCTGTAAAGGACTGAATTACAATTAGATATTTTAAAATATAAACAAGCCAAGTTTGTTTATGTCAAGCTTCTTTATGGAGACTGAAGCTAGCTAAACTGAGTTGCATTTTTTCATCATTTGATAAATGTTCTGTGTTTCCCTAAGAACTTCTGAACTAAGAACTTCTGTTCTTTGAACTATAAAGTCCTAGCTAATATGGAAATGGAAAGCCATTACTCATCCAGACAGTCCAGTGTGAACACTCAAGATGCAGAACATAGAGATGAAGTTATGTACAAAGTCTATAAGTGGATAAATGTGCAAATTAGAAGCCCAAATCAGAAGAACACATTAGGCATAATAGCTTAGATTCTCACAGTGGATGGATTTCTGTGAAGTGTAGAAATTCATTAATTGTCTGTCTGCCACCAGCATTCTACTCTTAGCTGTCACACAGGCTATGTTTGTGTACAAGTCAGGAGATCAGACTGATCTAAGTTAAAAATAAAACCAGAAAAATCAAACAGGAAACCACCACTAACCCACCCTTAAAGCCCCCAAAATTCCAAACCCCCAAACCCTTAAACTTCAACTGGTGTTCTTAGGGCCTATTTTTTTTTTTTTTCAACTAATTACANGGAAACCACCACTAACCCACCCTTAAAGCCCCCAAAATTCCAAACCCCCAAACCCTTAAACTTCAACTGGTGTTCTTAGGGCCTATTTTTTTTTTTTTTCAACCTAATTACAAGACAAGGTCTCTTTAGGAGTTTAACCTGAAAATGGCAGTAGGATGATCTGTTTATCTGTATTAGATCTGCAGCAATGTCACAGAGGATGGAATTCTTCACTGTCATTTGTCCCCTGTAGAATTAAATCAGGTCACTAATTTATACTTGCTTGATACACCTACCATTGTGCCACCATGACATTGCTAACTGGAACTGCTCATTATCCTTTCTGCCCACCTGGCTGCATCCCAGTAAGTGGGCTAATGATACACCTGTGGCAAGATGAGCACGTATTTATTTGTATGTAGCATTTACTCTTCCATATTTGGGATGCATCAAGGGTGCTGATAGCTCTGCATTTCAGAGCACTGTGTCACTCAGGGTTACACACCACAGTTCCGTGGTATTATTGGGAGAAAAAAGACTGTTCGTGTGGTCCCTTAAGTCTCTATTCTACGGCTGCTTTTATTTAAAATTTTCATTGATACTCATGGGACAAGAATCAATAATGTGTAATGAACTTTGGCCAGGATGCAAATCCAGAAAGTATCATCAGTATGGGGAAAGACCAGGATACTGTATCATTAAACCAGGAAATGGTAGACATGAAGTTCCAGAGGGGAAAATTCAAGTGTCATAGTGTGGAGTCCAGAGTCACAGACTTAGCAAATAATAGACATTTCTACCTTAAATGCTGTTCTGTTAGAAGTGTGAGGCTAAGACTTGAATATATTTGCTTTATACTTTGTGGGGTTTCTTTGTAATGTTAGTAGAAGGATGTTACATTGCGGGGGGGTGGGGGGGGAAGAAAAAAGATTTTAGGATTTGAGCAGAGATTAGAAGAATATGGGAGAATGTGACTAAAGGTTCACTAAGGATACAGCAGGCATTAGTCATCACTCAATTTGAAAAAGACATCGTAAGAACTTGAAAGTATCACATTTTATTTTACTATTGTTTAGGTGTTTGCTTTCAGCAGTTTTGAGAAATGGGGTGGGTATAAGAGATGTTGGTCTGAGACAGTTCTTTTCGTCTTATGTGAGATTTAGTTTTTGTAAGAGAGAGGTTGCAGCTGGATTTGTGGATTTAGGGTTTCCCTTTTTGTCTTGTTTCTAGCTGTCTTGAATTCTGTTTTGAATGCTGAGACTGCAGTGATTTGTGAGGATTCAGTCTCTTCTTGAAACAAATGGGCTGACATTGGTCTTGGGAAGACCTGGAAAACTAAGAAAACATAAATAAATTTTAAATTGGAGCATAAGCGGTGAGGTAGCTGTGGGAGATGATTTAGGCATCCTTGCCCTGTATGAAGGTGAGATTTCAAGAAGTCAAGACATCCTCTTCTGGCACTACTCTGAAATCTGATTGACAAACATCTTGTGTCCTTCACAAGTGGCCTTTGTTCGCTTCAACCTTACCTTTCTTTTAAAGCTATAAAGATAAAAATGAAGATAATTCTCCAGGGCACAGTGTACCTGTATTTATATAGATCTAGGTAATGTGATTGATATAAATAAATAAAACCAACACCTTTCCCAAATATAGCACCCCCACCCAATTACCCGAAGGCTTCTGAACCAAGCAAGATACCTAACATGAGCTAAACTAACACAATTGTGGGTAATAAAGGAGGGCGGGGGAGACAAGAACTAAAGGAGAGACAGAACTTTAAGACAAGGGAAAAAAAAAATGGGAAAAAGACAGGGCATTGTTCATGGAATTGCATGGATTGCAGAGGAAGTGTCTTGGCAGCTGTAAAGTTCAGTTGTCTGGGAGCTGTTATGCCTGGAAGCTGAGGCAGCACAGTGTGTATACATCCAAGGGACAGTGAGCACAGCAATATTCCTGTAGGACTTCAATCGAGGGGTGTTTTGCTGTGGTATAACTCAGCTTTGCAGCTGGGGAATCTGGCGCATGCTGTTTGTGGCAGAAAAAGTTGTTCTGGGTGAAAAGCATGTTTACAAAGGGTTTATTTCAGGATGTCCTGTCTGCCTTCCCATCTGAGGCATTTCAGTTCCTTAGTATTAAGTGTTTACTGATCACCACAGGTATACAGCCAGAGAAAATGAAGTGGATCCTGAAACAGGGTTTGCATGAGTGAGGGCTGTACTCTGGACCTGATCCAGTATCATCCTTTCCTCATCAGACTTTTGCCCAGCCTCTTCCCTTCAGGGGAACCACGGATATGCTACTGGGTGGTTTAGCTTGGAAAAGCAGGGGAGAGCATCTCAGTACATTGGTATGAAAAACATGCAGTGCCCACAACAGCGAGCACTTTGACATTTCATGCAGTGAAAGTAAGGAGACAAGCAGGGCTTAGGATGTTTTTATAACATCTTTGTCCCATTCTGAGATGAACCTACTGATGCAAATACATTTCATACCTGTCTACTGTAAACAGGGAACAGGCACTGGATTTGGAGGTAGTCTGGGCACCCCTTTCCCCTGCAGTGGCATACTTTTATTCTCTTCAGCAAAGTGCTGTGGCACCTTTGGGTGGTGTCAGAAATGTTTGGTTGTGGGAGAAGGCTGGTTGAGAGCAGAGGTCTCATGCACTAAGGGAGTGTAGGGATGATAGGGGTACAACTGTCTAAATACAGCCTCTGACTTTTGCAATTAGATGGGCTCCAATTACTGCTTACCATCTTTTGTTGGTGTCTCCCAGGGCTGAATCCTTGCTTGTCAGCAAGAGTGGGGAAACCTGGGAGTGACTGTAGGTGCTGCCCAGAGTGCCCTGGAGCTCACTAACCCTTTGTCCAAAAGGCTTAATAGTCCTGCAGTTTCTAGGACTATCATGTATCTTTTTGGTGTTGGTTTCATGAGGGATTCAAATTCATTGCTTTCTGTTGCTGAAGTAAGATAATGTATCTTACATTGGTTTGTTATATGATTATAGTACACTGGAGTTGCAGAGAGAGAAACCTGGGCATTCTATACTTGCATGCTAAATTCTGCAATGTAAGACCCAGATTAACTCTTTAGAGAATTATTTTCTGAGGAGTTTGCCAGGGCTGGAAGGGCTTTTGGGGGTCATCTTTCACTTTAAGAAGTTAGTGAGCAAGTATGTGAGGCAGCAAACTATTTACATTCTGGCTTGGATTCTTTTCTGCATAGACTTGCACTGGTTTTAGTCAGACAGCAGACATGGTGCTTTATTCTGTAGTCTCTGCTTTTAAAAAAAATTCTGAAAGGCTAATTCGTGCTCTAGCAGCTCTACTAAAAACAGAGAGGTGAACCTGATGTGAACAACAAGAAATTCTAATTGTTTGCCTCTGCATAGGTGTTGGACAACATCATGGAAAATACACCCTTAGTGCTTCTAAGTCTGTCTTGTACAGAGGCTGAGGCAGAGACCAGCTCTGGTTTTCTGCTTTAATGCTGAAGAATGAAATGTTCTCTGTCTTCTGCAGCAGTGTAAACTTAATGGTTGACTTGTGACACAGCTCTGTGTGTTGTATTTTGTGTTACAGAGCAAAGGCTACCCAGAGGGGCAGTTTCATTCTGTGGGTACAGGAGGAAAAAATAAAGTAGTCTCAGCTTATAGTAGTGTTGGTTTTCAGTCATCGACTGTGCCTGATTTTTTAAATCTGGGAAATGGGTAGAATTGCTCCCACTAGGGATGAGAAGAGCTGTGGGGATGGGGCTGGGGTTGGAGGAGTGATAGAGCTGGCAGCAGGGTGAGTCAGTGGCATGGGTGCCTGTGAGGGACCCATAGGTGCTGCTGGAGACCCTGCTGTCTTTTCTTGGCTACCTCTGTGGGCAGTCTCTGACAGGTTCCTTCCACGAACTGGCCAATGGGCTCCTCTGCCCAGCCAGCCGAGTAGCTGCCTGCCCAATTCATTTGTGAAATACAAATTAAAGGCAGTAGTTAAATGCAGAGGACTTGATTTTGCACATGGATTTACTCTTAAGAGGTCTAATAGTACCGCAACAGTTTGGCATAGGATCTCATGGGGCTGTTGGAGTATGAGAACAGCAGGGATTTTTGTTATAAGCAAAACATTTTTTGAGCCATAAGAAATGATAAGACTATTTGTAAAAGTTAGTTACAACTAAGGGCCAAGTTCTGCTCTTGTTGCATAGCCAAGGAAAGGGTAAATATGAGAGTATAATGTTGAATGTTTTTGTATGCTCAGAGAACTTTAGATCTTTGAGTGTATTGATGCAGATTTCCTTGCATATAATGAGGCAAGAATATAGTGCTTTTAAATAATGTTTCCTTTTTTCAAGATTATTGGACAACATGACTGCCACACAAGGGCAGGATCTATAATCTGTTTTACTGAAAAGTATAATGTCAGCATTTTCAGTGTAGCTCAGATTACTTGTGTGGTTTTTTCACGAACTGTGTGCAGAAGTTCTGTTGCTATTTAGTCAGCTTTATTAAATAGAGTTCAGTACTGTTTGAGACTGGAGTTGTTGCTTAGTAGAAGATATGAAGTGAGCTATTTGTCTATGTAGCTTCTAGTGGTAGAAGTAAGGGTACAGGAGAGTTTTCAAACCTGTAAGAGAAATCTGGAATCATGTCTGATAAACTCTGTAAGGAGCTGGAAGAGACAGGCATGAGAGGTAAAGGATAGAAACGAGCAGGCAGTGGGACACTTGGGAATAGCATCTTCACCTGTGCGCAGTAGTGAGGAGTGAAGGTTACTGGTGAAGGTGATGCCTGTGAGAGATGGGAATCTGCTTGCTGCAGTTCAGACTGTTTGGTATTGCTGTGGAAATTGGGTGTCTGACATGAGAAAGCAAGACCAGCACACTCCCAATTTCTGTACTTCTGTTATCTGAACAGCTTGCACACATTGACAGTGGTTGGGGGTTGTTTGTTTTTTAATTGTTTGTTTGCTTGCTTGGGGGCTTTGAGTGGCTTTTTAAAAATTAATCAAATATATTTTCATTTTAAAGTAGAAAACAATCTCATTGCATAAGAAAACTACAGTGGGCTAGAGATGATACTTATTGAAACAAGTATCTACTTATTGAAATAACAAGCTCATAAAAAGGGGAGGCAGTTGGGAAGAATCTCCTGGGAATATAATCAAAGTTAATTTTCAAGCAGTTGTATTTTTTTGTGTTATTCCTGCTTGCATGGTAATGTTTTCAAGCTTACTGGGAAAAATAGAAAGTTCATGTCCTTAGAATGAGACTGACCTGAGCCTGATTTAAAATTTAAAGGATATTCTTTGCTACCACACATCCCTTCCTTCTGCTCAGTACTCTGTCCTAAAAACACCGTGTGCATGTCCCTGTGGAAACACACATCAGAGAGTAGTAGTTGAAGGGCTGGTAATGGGGATGGGTTTAGACAGTTCAGATCATTGATTTTCAGGAGCCGTGTGTGCCTTTGCAAAGAAGGGTAAGTGCTGCATTGGATTTGCCAAAATAGAAAGACTGGAGAAAAGCGTAAAACAGCAGCAGTCACTGTGCCACAGGAAAGGTGTGTTTTCCCTTGTTTCTGAGAAAATGTAAGTGAGCCTGCTTGTGTGAGCAAAGCAACACATGAAAGATGAAAGAATAACAGGGTGGCAGTAAGTGTATCTTGTGTAAGTTAAGCTCTAGCTGTACAAACAAGAAGATGATGGAGAATAACATTAAATACTTGCTGTGTGGTAGGCAGCAATGTGCAATTTTGAAGTGTATACTTTTTCTTGTAATTTGGTGTGGCATCTCTGAAGAAAGCAAGCAAGTTTAGTCTGGTACCTGCTTTATAGCTGAGCTTTTGTTTGCTGAGAAAAGCCTGGATGTTGGTGAAAAAAAGAGTAAATGTGTTGCTTAGGCAAAGCAGAAGTGGCAGAGACGTAAAGCAGCACTTGCAGCAAGAGATGGCAGTGCCAGGAGAGATTCTCAGATCTGTTGTGTATCTCCCAGGATTCTGATAACCCTTTTGACTGCATGCATATGTAAAGGGCAGTTTTCAGCAATCCTAAAGTGACAACAAGATTCTCGGAGTGCTTGCTTTGCAGACCACAGCCTTGTTTCCAGAAGCTTAATTTCTCTATTGTGTGAATTTTTGATTGAACATATAGAAAATTGTGCTGTTTCCTGGAGCTTAGATTACAAATGGCAGTAGTGGTTGTGTGTCTTATCGCCTGTCCTCCTGAGAAAGATGTGTTCCTGCAGTGTTTGGACTGTCTGCAGATAGGACGAGGAACATTTTCGTGTTTTCTTTCAGATCTTTGTAAGAACGTTCAGTGACAGAGGATCAAAATTGATACCTCCAGAGAGTTTTGGTAGAAACATACCTGCTTGATAATGGCTCCTCATTTATGATTGTAACTTCAGCTCTCTAAGTTGTCAGGTTTTGAATCAGAGCAATGAGGATAACATTTATTTTTTTGAAAAAATCTTTCTTCATAAAAATGTGCAAAGATCAATGCTTTTGAAAACCTACATGTGTCATAAACATACCATATGTTTTCTGGTCAAACTTGCAATCTAATTAGGAAATGTGATTAGAAAATGTAAAAAATGTAATCTGATTAGATAGGATCTGTTGGCTTTGACCATACTTCCTGCTGATAATTCTTTACTAGTCTGGTTAATATCAGCTGTCCGTCCTTCTTTCCCTTCCTGCCCACCCTGAATCATGTCAAGCTGACATGACTGTGATGTTCTGTGATGTGCTGTGTGCCTCCAATATATACTAAGCCAGCACTGACTTTTCTGAGTTCTTGGAAAAATTTCTCTGGCTCTAAAATTTGTGGAACACCACCTTAAGTTCCCAGGTGCTCTTGACCTTTCCTTTTACAAGTCTTGGACACAAGTTATCAAAATTTGCTGGCCCTAAAAGTGTCAAGATTCAGGGACCAAGCTTTGTTATTTAACACTTCCTTTAGTTGTTTTCGAAGTAGGAAGAGTATAACTACATTTCAGGACTGTCTTCCCATCTACAAAACAAGAACACTTGGGTTAAAAATTCTGGTTTGTTTTGCTTTGTTTTGTTCCATGTGTCAACAGTTCAGTCATTTCAATTTAATAACAGAGGTTATATTTGTAATGTCATTCCCAACAGGTATTTTATATTTATGTTTCACTGCCTCTGTAATCAGTTTCTGAGGGGTAGAAAGGGCAGAGAAAAGGTAGATGTTTAGGTGTCTACCACAACTGAATTTTTTAATTCTTCTTCTCTGTTGACCTGGGCATCTGTTCACTTTACTTGGGGACACTTCTGGGAAAATTTGTAAATTCTAGTCCTTGCTTCTGAGTCAGGAAGTGTGACTTGTTCATTATGTAAATGGATGTGGGGAGGTACCATTTATTAAGGTGAGATTCCAAGGACAGTATCAGTTAAAATAACACAGCAGCACGTGGGCGGCTTTTCAGGCAGATAAGTCATTGTGTTTGAACTCAGTTTGAACTTGAAAAAAGCCAATTTCTAGTGGACAAATGCAGGACCACAGATTAGATTTACGATGTTTTGATTGCAATTTGAGCAGCATTAAAAGAAATAGACTCTTTTAAATAAAGTATTTTCACAAATGTAGTTCAGAGCAAATGAAATTATTCAAATTGTGCCATCTGCATAAGCTTGATCCTTTAAAAAAGCTAACAAAAAAGCTGAAGAAATGCAGACCTGCACATCTGTCTCCTTGAAGGTTTTATTACATCAATTTCTTCCTTTCAAAGATTTTTTTATTTTATCACTGTGTAACTGTATCATGATTTAGGATGACTTTGTTTTGGCTTTTCACTTTTAGTTTCAAAAACTAGTGTGAGATAAAAACACAAAATAGAACTATATGAATACCAAACATTATCAAAACTTTTATTTTCCATGAAAGGCAGAAGCACTCTAGTAACAGCCTTATGGCTTATGCATCAAATTCACCCCTGTTGATGATAGCTTATGTTCACTCTCTTGGGTCTTTTATAAGTTTTGCTTCATTGTGCAGGCTTGTAAATCTCAATTATACTAATGGGTGTCATGCTTTCACATTATAGGAAAGAAGTGCCAAATACAGCCCACAGTAGGATGCCCTCATCCAGCAACTAACTCTTACACTATGGAGCCTTTCTCTTAGCTATCAAAAACATTTAACACTGCGGAAAAGAACATTAATACAGCTTGTATTTAAGTCCAAGGACAATGATCCGGAAAGCTGTTTGCCGTTGTGTCTATCAGGCTGCTGCATATTGAAACGAGAGGTAAAACTGTTGTCATAGGAAACGAAGTAAGTGGCATTTGCAAGGTTGATGGTCAGTTAATTATTGCTGAAAAATACATAGCAACTTACTCTTGTTCTTTTCAGAGATGGTATTTGATATGCTACCCTCATTTACTGAAATGTCTTGTAAAATAATCCTTTGCCATGAGTTAGAAGGCCAAACATTTGTGCTCCCCTGTTTCTGAGAAACTGGTTCTCAGAAGGGCATGAAACGTAGGTTGACACCATGATATGGCATGTTAATGAGCACTGATGTCCTGTCTCTGTTTTGAAAGAAATCGAGTCACAGATGTCATCTGCGCTTTCCTGTGGACTGCTGAGGAGGATGGGTAACTCCGTGATTGTTACTAGATTGCTGGTTTGGTTGCAGCATTTTAAAGAGAGGCTGAACAAACCCGCGTACACCCAGAGAGATGTATGGACCAGTTTAGGGGGTTTTGATCCTTCAAACCAGTTCCTCTTAGAACTGGATTCATATGGGTTTATTTCAGACACTTTTATGGGTTTATTTCAGATGCTTACCAGAAGATCTTTAGGTGGGAGCATGTTTCCATGGGGTGGGGGTCCAGCCTGCTAAGGGTCAGAGTCATTTTATGGAGGCCTCTAAAAGTGTCCTTCAGCAGCTGAGCTCTGAACTGAGGTTATCAGTGCTTCACAGCTTTGAAAAGGCTTTATCTAGCACAGCTCATGTTTATTTTTCATTAATAACTTCCATAGGTATTTCAAGCACATAAAGTTATGTGGAGGGAATCTATAATGTTATCTCTGACTTAAGCAGGGGTTAAGTCTGCACATTCAGAAAGGAATGAAGTTACTAGAGTCAGGATTTTTGCATTGGCTAATCTGGTCTTACTTCAGGTTTATGTCATACTTAGAGGCTCCTAAAAGAGTACTCTGAATCCTTACCCACTGAGTGATTTAATGAGATATTTTGTCTAGGCAAGGCTCCATAATTTAACATCATCTCTCAACAAAATGGTGTATTTTTGCCTTTTTCTGTCTGCTTTCCTTTCTCCATCCCAGCCAAAACAAATTATCTTGACAAATATTTGACCTCACTGAGTATGTTTAAAACCATGGCACAGTTGATGGGATTTTCAGCTCTGGGGTGCAGTAAACAGATTGACACTGGAGAGATTGGTGTCCTGGTTCTTAACATTTCCTGAAAGTCTCTGCTGCAGGTGATGCAGCAATTAGGACTTCTTAGAATGTAAAAACATGTGCAAGCAAGACAGTAGCAATGCTTACTATGTGGAGTAATAATTTCATATTATAAAAGCTTGTAACTCAGAGGGAAAACCATCTGGTTAAAAATATATGCATTTTTCTCATTTCAAGTATAGCCCCAGGGTTATTTTTTCTCATTTTATTTCTGGCTGCTTTTGATTTGGTCGAGGAACTAGTTAATGATGTGTGGCAATCAAAGTCATCAATAGCTAACAGCAAAAATGAGAGTTAATTTTGGAATGCTCTTGTCTCTCACTACCCTCTGATCCTGTAAAATGCTAAATGAACCTCTTACTCCTTATCTTAAATTATTAGAAGTNTTTGGTCTTGCCAGCAATGTCTCCTACAGGTGTTTAATATGTCTGGTGCAGAGATATCCACAGATGCAAGAAATGTGTATCAAAAAAATAGCCATGTAGCTTCCTTCTCTGTTTATAAATGCTTTTATATTTTAAAAACTTCTTTTATGTTACGATTTTTTTTTAATGGAGAGTGAACTGTCTCTAAAAGTGTTGCAGAAAACATTGGGTTTTGTAATTGAAGGCCAGTTGTAACAGATGAAAGTCTGCTATGTTCAAGGATTATTTCTCTTCAGGAAGCTGTAATGAAGGGAACAGACTCTGTAAAGATATTCCAAGTGAAGAGCTGGACAGGGTGACAGGCAGTGGGGCTGTTGGGCTGCTGCTTGGATGGACAGGAGGGCTTAGTGGCCTTCTGTGAATCGTGCGGTAATTGGAGGAGAGTATCACAGAGATTGTGCACCTCATCTGCACTTTGTAATGTGGATATGAAGGTGCATGAGCAAGCATTGGACGACCTCAGGTACCAGGAAAGTCCAGCTCTGGCCAACTCCACATCCTGACAGCAGCCCAGACAGGACTGTCCTGTCCTGGACAATCTGAACTCAACACCAGCTATTGTGTTTTACCCCATCGCTGTCTTGTGCTGTGCTGTAAATAAATACAGGCCCCATTACATGTCTTAATGAGAGGCAGTTTATTGGAATCTAAAGATATATTAAATAACCAGGTGTCAAGGTTTTTTTGTTGCCAACAGCTGCTAAGTTATCATCTGATGACTTTGGTTTCTTGAGTCCTGTCACTTAGCTGAACTTTAAAGACAGTGTGGAACTTTAGTTCTGACTTGAATAAACATTTCTGTTCAAAAAGTTAATAAATTCCAGCGTTTTCCCTCTGTGTTTTTGCCTGTTTTGCAGCTCTGGTGTGTGAAAGTAATAAATGAAATTGAGAGGCTTTATCAGTGTGGCTCTGGGCTATAAGACTTTTCACACCTGGCAGTATATAGGAATGTCTTTGAAATAATAACTCATCTTGGTAGAGAAAGTGGAGGGATGTGCGTGACTGACACAGATGACCCTTCCTTCATATCATCTTTGAAGAAGCTCTTCTTTATTATTTTTCTTGTGGTAAAAGAAGTAAAATTTAATCCAGAGAACCACTAATCTCCCAAGCATTTTTATAGACTTCATTTCTTGGTTATTGGTTTGGATTTTTTTCTCCAGTCATGCTCCCATTATTGTATGTGCTGAACTTAGGAAAACTGGTGGATGCTCCTTAGTGTGCATGGAGAGGGTATGCATGAGAAAAGTGGATTTTCCAGCTGAAGTGTGCTTGAAATTCATTACAGCCTTCTTTTTTTTCCCCTTTTTTAAAGCCTGTCAGGTGGGGTTTATGAAGATCCTGTCTGAATCCTATTCAGTTGTTGAGACAGCTATGTAAAAGCCTGCCACAGTTCCACAAAAGGATTTAGTCTGCTCATAATGGATCAGTCTTACTCTGAAAGTCCCACACACCCAACATCTTACCTGCAGCTTGCCTGCAGACACAGATTCTAGTGAAGGCAATGCAAGGTTAATTGTAGTCATGGCAATGATTTTGGGAAATAACATTTATCTTTTGTGTTACAACCTACTTGGGACAATATTGTGCTCAGTAGGTAGGTGAGTCATGTTGAAGCTCAAGAGGTTTTCATTGCTTCATGGCACATCCAGAAAATGCAGGACTTACTTTAGCCTTGGATCTCTACTGTATGTAATTAAATGCTTAAATCTGTGGTGCATCTGCCTAAATAGATATCAGTTTATTTGATTGATATTGATTCCATCTGAAGTATTCAAAGCCACTGAGCTGAGAGAAGGACTTCATTGTATAGCCCTTCCCTGACACAGACCACATGGATCTTAATGCTGTTTGCTTTTTTCATTTGCTTTTTGAAGGAAGTTCTCTAAGCTTTAAGAATGTAAACATCCCAGAGATAGAGAACTTTATTTTTGAGTTTTCAACTCCAGTTTTTATCTGAACCTCCAACATCAGCAGCTGTCCAGATGTAATCAAATTGGGAAATTTGACTGTTTTTCTGGTTTTGACTGTAGATTCCTTTGGACTGTGTGGTGCCTGACCCTTAAATATACAGTTGTTGGGGAACCAGAGCAGGGGAATGATCAGGAAGGTTTTCTCTTTCTTTTGTCTGCCCTCCGTGCAGACAGTACAGCATTCAGTTCCTGCTCTTTTTTGGGGAAGGTACCCATTCTCTCTATGGACATGAAGATGGAGGCATAGCCATTAAAAAAAAACCCAACCCCTACAAAGAAAATCAAACCAAAATCCACAATAAAAAATCCCTGACCAAAAGCAGCTGGTGCTGTGCATGCTGAGGAGAAGCAGCGTGAGACAGTAATAAAACCAAAATGGATGATGTGCAGCTTCTTGTGTTTTTTCTTAATGCTTTCATTACCCAGCATGCTAGACATGAGAAAAATTTTTGACATGCAAAAATGGCAGAGATAGGTCAAAATGCCATTTGAAAACAAGCAGCTTACAATCCTAGCTGGTGTTCCTTTTACTGAAAATCTGTCCAGGCTGTACTGGAGACTTAATGTCATTTAATGCCATGCTGGAGGGTCTGGTAAATAATAGATTTACATATTTGCCTTTTCTGGTATAGACAAGAGTGCTTTTGTACTACCCAGTTTTGAGTCAATGGATTAATGGAGACTTTAAGTTAAAGTCTTATTTTTCTATCACTCGATACACATTGTTGGTGCTGTACATAGTAATGTATGTGTATGATTGAGGAAAACCTTATTTGTGGTTTTTTCTCATATCTGAAGTTTTTTAAGCAAACCAGCATAGATGTGAGCTTCATGTTTTGTTTAAATTCCAAATGTGTTATGTTTGAATTGTGGGTTGTATTGTTAGGCAAATTACAACTGAGGACTGCTTCTAAACAAACCCAAAAGTGCAAGTGTGGTAAGCAGATGGACTTGACTTTTTTTCTGAGTTCTTTTGTTAACTTGAGTAAATTCTCTCTTTACAGGAGCCGGTCATTATACCTTGGCTGTGTAATTTTCTGAGTTTGTGAGAGCGTGTATTGTAAAGTCATGAAAACTGGGTAGTCCCTAGTGTGCCTCTAGTAGGCAGCCAGCATAAGCATGAAAAATTAAATGGAAGAGTTCAAACCAAGTTTAGGTCCCAAATGGATTCATCCAATCTACTGCTTCAGGTTTAGCAGTTTTAGAATACTGTTTTCAAACCCATGCATGCAACATGCTGGGAAATTACTTACTGAAATGCTAGTGAAGCTCTGGTGGTGGAGTTTTTGTTTTTGTTTTTTTTTGGGCTCAAAGTGACAGCAATTAATTCAGGTGGCCTAAAAAGATAATACAACAGATCTACTTGAATTGAGATACCAAACTCTTACCTTAAATTTCACCCATTTAAACGTGTTTCGACAGTATTTAACATTAGGAAGCTAAACTTCTGTGTGCTGCTTATGATGCAGAAGGGAGACCACAGGCACCTGAAGTACCTGGAGTCCCATAAGTGCAGGAGATTGTTTGGTGTATCCAGGTGATTCTTGTCAGTAAGTTTGCTGTGTTACAGAAGGTGGTGTTGGTTTCTTTTGGGTATTCCTTGGCAGTTTGATGTGAGGCAGTTACATGATAATCCCGCAGGTGGGGATTAGTTTCATCTTCACTGTTTCAGTTGGACATCTAAAGATAATGTTTACTGACACAGATTGTATTAATGTTCTTTCACTCTTTCTTCAGAGTTTTGTTATTTCTATGTAGATACCCAGATTACAATCCCAAACATGTTTGCCGTACGACAGGAGAGACCAAAGATGTGTCATTTCCCTGGCAAATCTGGGGTTTCTCTGTGTGGGGTAGCTGGTTGCAGTGACCTTTTGGATGACTGGGCTATTTGTTGAAATTTACCCCTTCCTTTCCCCTGGTTAAGATTGCCAAGACATCTCTACTGATGCAAAATGTAACCATTTCTTCTTTAGAAAGACTATTAAAAATGAGTCTCTTGTTTTCAATGGCCTTTGCAACTTCATTGTTGCTATAAATGCAAGGTGACAGTTCTGTGCAGATATTCCTGCTGCTTCCACAGTGTTTAAATCAGTGAACCAGATGTGTTTTATCCTTCTGAACTGTTTCTTTGTCAAAGGCAAATTTTCATGAAAGGCAGTTTCTCTAGGCTTTTTCCACAGCGATGTGCAGCTAAAAATTTGATTAGGCTGTTTCTGAAGGATATTACCACATGTATGTTTTCCAGCCCTTAGCTGGGATGCATTTGCATATGACTCATCCTGAATGTCAGCTGTTAGAGGGAGCTGGTTTGAGTTGAGAATTGCATCTGAGATCTGAAGAGATTCAGATATTCTCTTTCTGTCACTAAGGACACCTTATCTGTTGTTGCTGTTTGTTCTTTATAATTTTTCTTTGGTGAGGCTGAGGAGTTCTGTCCTTCTTACAAGTGGTAAATTGGTATGGAAGTGTCTTGCTCGAGCCTCACAGGCAGTTATTAGAGCTACTGGCAGAGGAGAAAGGTTTCTAGGACCAAGGTGTAGGTGCTGTGTGTAGTTGGGTGGTAGAGTCTGAGGACTGGAAAAAGTTTGCACAAACAAAAAAATGTGGGAAATGTCATGAACAGTACAACAGTCGGTGAATCTGTTTCTTTTAGATCAGCTTTTACTTGCTGGAAGCACTTATTTAGGACTCCCCTGGTTCTGATTGTGTCAGAGCAAACTGAGTTAAAGAACTGTAGGTGGATCTGGTGAGGAGAACTGCTTCATTTTCTTCTTTAGGCGAAATTTTATTGAAAGCTGTTAAGTGCCCTAGAAAAACTCTGCTCAGGTTCCAGGAATAGGTTGCTGATTGCACGCAAAATTGATTAAGACAAAAACAGACCCAAAATGGCAGCAAAAAAAGGATTATTGTATCTGGAAGTTTGTTTGAAATTATGAATGCCTAGTTATGTCTGGATGTTCATTCAAAGCAAAAAGCTCAGTCTCTAGGAAGCAGACTCAGTGTCCTGCATCCTTTTGAGCTTTCAGAAATAAGATTTTGCTGATTTCATGTCTGTGTGAGTAGCAGATACTGGAAAGCCGTATGTGTGGTCTTTTTTACAATCCTGTAATTGTATTACTGAGAATTAGAACAGTTGCGTTAAAGCTCTGTTCTTGCTGGGTTGTGTGTGTTTTATTTTCTTTCTGTTTTGTTGTTTGTTTTTTTTTTTAACAGTTGCCACTCCATGCCACCTGATAAAATCCACTCTGCTGTATGCCCTTTATTATTGATAGAAGATGCTTTGGAGTAGTAAGAATAGAGTATGTGTGAAATATATCACTCCTGCAAAAGATGGCAATGTGTGGGAAGGAATGCACAGCAAGTTAAAAAAAAAAAAAAGTTTTTTATTTAAGAAATCTGCTTTAACGTCATTAAGGTTGAGAAATGCCTGCTGCAGTGTTTCTGTTACAAAACGTATTGAATCAGGGGTGCAGCGGTAGGGAGATCTTTCAAACATTTGATCATAAATGCTTTCTGTATTGGTTTCTTTCAAGGGTTCCTGATGACACATAATTGTTGCCAGTTCAATAAATTCTCATTGCTTGCTGTGTGGACCCATGTTTTATTTAATGAGAATATGGGTTTATTTTGTGAACAGACTTATATAGTTCTTTCCAGTTTTTCTGTGCTCATCAGTGTGATACACAAAAATGCATGAATTTTTCACAACACTAAAATAGCTAACATGGTAGCATTATCCCATTTTATATACGCTAATTCTGAATACAGACAGATGAAAATCAGATATGCTCACTACTCTAAAATATTTATTATAAAGTATCAGAAAGTTCATTTATTCTTTCTCAACATAAAATCACAAGGTTTTGGATGTTCAGTTTCTGCCAGCTTGCAGTTTGGATATATAAACAAACAAGCAAAAAATGTGTATGTTAAAAGGGTTTGCTTAGGAGGTTTTCTGTTAGTGATGTGCCCATGAATTGTATGTTGATGTTTAAAGAAATGTTAGTTTATACTTGCACAGGACTTGAGAAACTGTTGATTATATTGGGGAGAAATGGAGTTGCTGCAAAAAACTGAAGTGGAATGTGCCCGTGCTTTTTCTGTTCATTTTATGACTTGGCTGATGAGGCAGATTTTATTCAGAAATAGCCTATAGCACAGTGCCATGGTCCAAAATCTGGAACTCAGTGCCATATTAGGTATAGCTGCAATAAGCTGCAACTTTGTGGGAATGATTACACATGGAGACTGGAATTTGGAACATGAACATGGTTGTGAGCAGAAAAATGACATTCTGATGGCTATTTAGCACTTTATTGTTTGGACAAACTACACTTCATTTGATGGAGTTTCTAACACTCTCCTATCTTTCATCATCAGCCTGTGAAGTTGTTGCACTGGCAAAGCAAAGCTGGCATAATTTGGACTAAAAAATAATGCTGTTCTCAAATGAAAACTCTTAATTTTGGCTAATAGAATTAGTGGAATTAAGGGGAAGAATTTAAGAGGTATCCTGAAAATTCTGTTGCATGCAACTGGCAGTGAAGACCTCGTCACTAAGCCTGTGTATGGTTTTACCCATATTGCATTTTAAAACCAGTTAGAATTCCTAAATAGCCAGGAAAGGTCTAACTTGTCCATTTGTCTAATCAGCATCTCTGCTCCAGGAGCAGTCAGAAATTGACAGCAAACACGGGCTGTGTGGGGTGCTGCATTAATCCCAGTTCAGCTGTTTGCTGTCTCCAGTTTGCAATTACTGGAAGGCTGGTACAAAGCATTAGCAAGGAGCAAGGGAAGAGGGCTTCAAAGGGATAAATAAACATTAGGTTCTGGCTGCTGTTGCAACTGTCTAGGAAAGGATTCTTCAGGACAACAAGGACCTGCAAGGAGGGCTTTGAGGAAATGGTGCTTAGCTCCAAAGGATTTTTATAGTACTGCAGAAGCCACTTCATCAGAGCTGAATGATTTTTATCTGCTGCAGCACACAGTACATAACAGCTTTGTTGGCATTATACTTTGGAGGAAGAATGTGTTTGTCTTTTCCACTCACATTAAACTAAGAATTGCCTCCCTTTTTTAATGCAATTATCCTGCACCCAGTTGACAAGACTGCACTCTTTAAACCTTGCTCCAAACACAGGCTATGCTTGCATTGGAAAGCACTGGCAGAGTTCTCTGTGACTGAATTCCCCTTCATCCCTGCAGCTTTGAAGGGGGTCAGGTTTCATAAAGGTATTTTATTCTTCTTGGCGTCTGAGATAACAGTGTCGGAAAACAAGAGCAGACAAATCTCAGATTTTGTGTTTCAGTCTTCCAGCAATCTCAGGCAAATAGAAAGGTTCATACAGACTCTGGCTGTTTTCACAGTCTTTCATGTCTCTAATGTTAACAATCTAGCTTTAAGAAACAGAATAATATGAAGTGGTGGTGTTTCCTGACTTTATCTGCTCTATGGGGTCCTGTACCTTATGCTTTGAGAATTGGCATAGTATAAATAGCACTCTGTGTTCTAAACTGTGCCAGGAGGGCATGTATAATAAGCATCACCAATATGAATTAGTAAAAATAATACAGATTAAATGACATTGTTTCTGGGTTAATATCTTTCAGTGTTTATGAAGTGTCATTTTACAAACTGCTTTGTTATGTTCTTATTTCGTTACAGTTACAATTTGCTGATGAGAATAAGCACTGTAATTCAGCTGTATTGGAATGAGATAGAAGAATTAAATGTCTTACAGGACTGCTTTGTGAGGTGTAGGAACAAACACAGTACAGGGCGATAATCTCTGAGCAATGTCATTCACAGAAGCAAAAACATAAACAGAGGCATGACAACCACACAGTGGTCTAGTATTTTATTTACTGATTTTGCCACTGTAACTTCAATATTATGAAATGATCATAAAATGGAAATAAATGAAAATACTAAATTCATAAAAACAGATTAAAACCGGAAAATACCAGAAAGCTGTGGGAAACACTTGTAGGGCCCTTTTGGGTCCAGTTTAACTCATCCCAAGATTGATGGTTCAGATCAGATGGTCTGTTTTTCAGTGATGGTGAAAGAGATTCTGAGGGCACAAGCTTAAGGGGATATATATACATCTGGTCTGGTGAGTGCCAGGTCTGGAGTTTGATATTGGCCTTGAAAAATACTCAATTATGGGTGGATCTCAATGGGTCCAATCTGCCCAGCACTAGGATGGTAATTATTTTTTTGTTTCTTTCAACTTGTAAGAATAAATTGAACATCTGGGATTAATTTTTACCAGCTTGGCCAGAGACAAGACACTGCAGGGGCAGGGAGGGAATCCAAAGGGATAAAACCAACAACAAAAAGTCTCCCTAAGAGTAGTCAATGTGTGTCCTCTTTTCTAATGCAGGACATTGGTTTACATGATTGAAGTAATACTTTCCTTGATCATTGGTGTGTAATCAACTAGCATAGAGCCACAAGATCTGTAGATGCTCCTTGGTGCTGCTGAAGAGGATCTTCTGAATTACTTAAGACGTGCTGCTGCAGTCATCTTTCTGCATAATGTGGTTGACAGTGACATGAGTTCCTTTCCTTTCACAACCAGTAATCTTTCTTCCCTTTTAAACTTATACTTCTGACTTGAGTTTCAGCTTGGGATCACTGACCCTCAGTGTAGTCATGATTCCATTCACCACAGCCCAGTTCCCACTGATGGGAATTTACTCAAAGCCATTTACAGTGAACTCCCTCAATTTACTGTATAGCATAGTTTAGAAAAGAAACAGAGCACAGACAAGGCCATTATTGCACAATAACTGCTTAAGTGGGTTTGGTCAGGATTTGAACTGGTGGTCAGCTGTAGCTGGAGAGTGTATTTCCTTCTGCTGCTGTAGTGCCACAAACAGTGACTCCTCACGCTGTTCTTGAACTCCCTGTTGATTCATGTCAGTGCTGGAAGCTTGGTAGTGTGGCATATGAGCAGTTGATTTATTTTAATTCTGTTCTGTTATTCATTACTGCATGTATTGCATGAGAATGCAAGCCAGCCCAAATTGCATAAAACACAATAAAAAAAACCCCTTCAGTATTGCATTCTGTGTGTGGCCGATTAAAAGAGAATAGTGTTTTCACCTCAGAGCAGGTGCTTCTGAGCGTGATGGTAAAAAAGGATTTATCAGTGAAGGACAAGGATGGGCAAACATGGATAATCAATGCCAGGAGATTAGAGATCTTTAATTGAACTGCCCACAGGCAGTCATTGTCTGGGGAGGAAAGCTGCGTCTTTCTAGTTCAAGAAGAAAAAGTCTTTTCTCGAACCTTCATGATTTTGTACTCCCCATAGGTGCAAGCAAGTGGGTATTGGTGCATTAAGTTTCCATGAAAGGTTTTGAAACTGTTTTTCCTCCCGGCTATTGACTGAATCCGATATTAAAAAACAACAAAAAAATCATTTTGAGGGAACTTCTATCAAGCTGAATTGTTTGGTGTGGAGTCATCACTGGCTATTAGTCTGTCTCTTAAATCATGCACTCAAACTTTGAAAGTTTGAGAACATTCCACTTGTGAGGCTCAGTAGTTTCTCAAAAGAACAGAAAAAGACCTTTGATCAAAAGTCTTTCCAGACAAAACATCCTGCTGCCCTCCAGTGCTACACAATGATATGGAAACCATGGGCCTGTCTCTTTGCTGCAGCTTTCAATTCCCTCACTGGGTTTTCTTCTGGGAACAAGCAGCAGAACTTCACATGAGCTCAAGGGCTCAAGCCCTTTCTGCTCCCCAACCCTCTCTGTGGGCTTGACCATTCACATCCCTTCCAGTCCCTGAATTTTCAATACTTGGGTATGTTGAGGAGGAAGGGGCAGAGTTCTGCTAAACCTGCCATATCGTTCAGCAGCATTCAGTGTTAGAAGGAGCAAGGTAAGCATGAAGGAAGGAAAGAAGACTTTAAGGTTATTTCTTGCACCAACATGGCTTAAACATTGCCTTTTCAGAAAGTTTATGGCATATCTCCAGCTTGACTCACCATTTACCACCCTGCAACAATTCAGTCTGGAATCCCAAACAGACCAGTGACTCCAGAAGCATTTGGGGAATACAGCAGAGATATAAGGATGCCCAGAATATCTGCTTGAAAAGAACAGCAGAGCCTCTGTCTTGAAGTCGGTCCCACCAGAGTCCAGATCTCCACCATCAGATATTTGTCACTGAACAATACCTTAAATCACCCTGATGCCTGTGACTCTCCTGTGAAGGCTTTCACAACTTCATCACATCATGCTATCAGCCCTCAGAATCACTCCTTCCAAAATACATGACTGAAATTTAGCTCAGCAGATGGTTTTAGGTTGGTTGTTGGATGGCAGGCTCAGAAGTAGAACTCTGCTACAGCAATCTTCAAAGTGGGTTGAGCAGAAGCACAGATTTTGTTGCTTGGTTCCTGCCTATAACCTGTGGAAACAAAACGTGATGGCAACACCACTGACTGCCCTGGCCTTTTCACTTGGTTAGTCATGTCCAAATGGACAGCTGAGACATCCAGTGAGGTGGAAAGGCTGGCAGAAGGGTAATTACACCATGAGGAGGCAGTCAAAAGAGTACCAGCCTGAACAGTGGAATGAAATACTGAGGAGTATTTTTCAGCAGGATCTTCGAACATTATAAAGTTTCCTGTGTGCTCTTCCAAATGCTGTAAAACATACGATGTGCTTCTTTGATGGTGAGTTTCAAAAAGTGCCATTTATTAAATGAATGTGTTTTTCAAATTCCAGGTATTGGTAGAAGGATGCTGTGGTCTGAGTGGACAGGTCTGAACTTGGCTGGAGATCTAATAGAAATTAATCCAAATGTACTTCACATGTGCATTTCACTATTCTGCTTGCAGATTTTTTTTCTGTTTGAGCTTTCCTATTAGCAATCAGTCCTTGGGCTTTCGTATTAGAAGTCCCCTTGGAAGCAGGGGACTGTGATTAAACCCTTATTCTTTTAGTCTTTGCAGAGATGCCTGGTCTTAATTATACAGGAAAAGATTGTGTTTAATTTGCAGCATAAGGATTGTGAAACTTTTCTGGGAATATGACACCGTGCTTGAAAAGTAGTAAATATTGCAAAATAAAAATGAGAAGGTTTATCCCAGACTTTGTTACAGTTTGGAAGGAGATTAATAGATTGCTCTTGTTGGAGGGCCAGAAGTCGCCTGGATCAGTCCATCTGTGGAAGTACAAGTGGACAAACTGGGATACACGGACAATTTTCTCCATTATAGATGGGCTTTCTGATGTGCTTATGTTTCTGCTGTATATTGTGCATGTTTAATAGATCCTGGACGCTGTCAGACATTGGAAAAAAGGAAAAAACTTAATTGGTGGCCAGTCATAGAGATCCATAGGAAGCATGTTTTTATGATGAACTGTTCCTTGGCTACTACACAGAGTTTGCTCTGTACCTCAAGAGGTAAAGGGTGGCTCATGTTGTAGCTTTGGCTGTAACATGGATTTTCTTTTTTTTGCTGAGATTCACAGGGAGGTCTGTAAATCCACATATGCATCCCATTGTGGCAAATGAGTGTACATGGTATTGTTTATTGGATTGTTTTTCAAGCCATCTCTCTACAGGGAGCCCAAACAATAAAATAAAATTTCCTCCTGTGGGTTGTTACTCATTTTGACTGTTATTGTTCTAAAGAGTATTAATTCACATGGCAGTAGTGCTGTGTGTCTGAGTCACAGCCATTGTGGTAGGTTCTGCATAAATATCACCAAAAATTGCAATGAGACCGTGAGTGTAGAATAGAAGGCAGCAGGATGAGTGCAGGTTGGAAAGGGATGTTTTTCTTTGGAAGATGGTATGTTACACATACATATTGGTGTTCTGACTTTCCCTCTCAGCAAAAGGAATGACATTCTCTGTTTCAGAGTTTGGTGAGTCTTTCAGTTTGGAAACCCAAGTGGCAAATCCTGGCAATTCAGTGAGTGGTCCTAAACCATGCAGATGGTGTGTGTCACCAAGGAGGCAGTGTTTGTTACTGGGTATTAGTGTCACTAATATTAGTGTTAGAATCTTTTGTTTGGTGGCTGTTAGTCCTACAGATAATTTGGAGTTGTGGTTTTCACTCTGTTATCCGAAAATCTACGTGGATTCCTTATGTAATGAAGAATCTATATTACTGGATCAGTAATATTGGCTCTGTGTGTCTCTTTTTCATATACAAGACTATGATATTTCTAAAAGATCTATGCCAGTAGAGGAAAATAATTTCTCTACAGTTTGAAAAGGGCTAGTATATATGTACTTTATAAACAAATGTTCCATCTAAAGGACTGTAAATTTAGTTCATCTGACTTATTTGTGTTTATGCATTACCAGTAGAATGAGACAAAGGTCAGAAGGTTTGTTGCAAGTTGAAGCCTCAGAAAATAATGGCTGAGACCTGAACTATGGAAAAAAAAATAAGAAAAGACTGAAAACTAAGGAGACAGAGGATAAAAGCATCTTATCTTTATATGTTCTCTAATGCTTCTCAGGGAAAGGTAATTAAAGACAGTGCCAAATCACTGGAATCACATTATGTGAGGAAGCCAAACATGGGGTTTTGGAAAATTTGGGCAGTAACTTCAGAGGGAAGTCTAGAGCCGAAGGAGGAGGGATCTGAGCCGTGGATGGGCAGGCACAGCGGGAGGGTGGCTGTTGTCCTGTCAGAGGCACTGGGCAGACCTGTCAGAACTGCAAAAAGAGATGTGTGAGTCTTGATGTTTTGAAGAAAATCAGGCAGAGATCTCCTACCTAACAACCATTTTTGTGGAAGGAAAGAAGAAAATGTGTCCTGGGTTAGGATTAGGTGGTGTAGCTATTGGAAAACAGGCAGCAGCACTGGGGAAAGAAGCCTCCTTAAAGTGATTTTTAACATTTTTGTGGAAGGAAAGAAGAAAATGTGTCCTGGGTTAGGATTAGGTGGTGTAGCTATTGGAAAACAGGCAGCAGCACTGGGGAAAGAAGCCTCCTTAAAGTGATTTTTAACATTTTTGTGGAAGGAAAGAAGAAAATGTGTCCTGGGTTAGGATTAGGTGGTGTAGCTATTGGAAAACAGGCAGCAGCACTGGGGAAAGAAGCCTCCTCAAAGTGATTTTTAACTGCCAGTTGTACTAAACCATCTCTGTGATTCTGGCTCTGCTCTGACAGAATCTGTCTTGAAAGTCTTCTCATACAAAATTTGAGTTTGGGATCTGTAAGTGCTGCTATGTTTTGAGTACTGAGCATAGAGTACGGTCAAGCATATTTTAAAGTGACCATAGAAGGGGTGGGAACAATGCACATGTTTTCATCTGAGCCTAGAGGGGATTATGCATTGCCTTTGGAATCCACACATAATTTGTTGTGATGTAGGCTGTCATGTCCATTCCTGTTGCAAATAAATCAATGAGATTGAGAGCCGAGGATATATTTGTTTATTTTGTTGTTTTTATTGTCACAGAGGAGAAATTAAAAAAGGCTGACAAAGAAACACATCAACTTGAGGAAATAGCGCCTGAATTCTTTTGGAGAGGAGCACACACACAGAAGAAGGAAAAGAAAAAAAGCTTTTGCTTCCCTTGTGCAAAAACATTGTTTTTCAATGATAACATTTTCATTACTCATGCTTCAGTAGAGTTGTCATGATCTGGCATCACTCTGTAGAAAAAACCCTAATTTGAGAATGTGTCTTTCAAAAAGTCTGTCTCATGTCTTGGTTGAAATGGTTTCTGCAGTAAAATTCTAGTATTTTACCTGTGCAGCTCTGGCCAATAGTGAGAGCAGAATGAATTGCTTATTGTATGTACTGTTTTTTTTAAGTGCACATTTGAGAGAGCTAAATTGTGAAATATTGATGATTCAGTCCAGAATTCCTTCATAAATTTGTTTGTAAACAGCTCTCTGACCACACAAAAGCTTTTTGGGGTTTATGAGTCAAATATACCTCTCTTTTAAAGAACTCTTAAGTCCATTGGAATTCTATCAGATAAAACTGCTTATGAGCTATTATTTAGTATCTTCTATTTATTTCCATTGTTATAAATTTTTTAAATTTTTAGTATTCCTAGATTAGTAAGAATCACGCTAAGTAGTAGCTGAAAATAGTTTGTATGTTTGGGTTCAATTAAACTTTTTCAGTAAAACATTTTATTGTACATGTCTTCAGGAACATGTGTGCTTTGCAGACAACATCTCTTTTATCTGTACTAAAGATATTTTCTTATTCTTTTGCATGTTTCATTACATATTACTGTATCAGTGTCACATAAAAAGTACTGAAAGTCCTAAGGGAACCAACTTCTGAATTCTTAGAAAAGCTGAACATCTGTGCCTTTTTTTTTAAGTTTAAAGGGATGTTCATGGTTTCTGAATTCCTGGGAGGTACATCATGAGGATTTCAAAACATGCCAGTTTTAGAGACAAAACTTTAACATCTTGTGAGCAAAAGAAGACAGCAGAACTTTAACAGAAAGAAAATGAGTCCTTTTATTAGTATAGCAAAATACTTTTCCTCATCTGCTTGGTTCCAAATGTTTTACTGCAATTTTTCACCAGATAAATAGCTCAATTCTTTTCTACTTTGGCCTTTTTTTTTTTCTTTTGTGCTATAGGTTACTGCATTCAAACCTAAAAGTCTGACTGCTGCTCTTAGTACAAAATGAAATTCTTTTATTGCAAAAAGTGTTGTATTTCCAGAACAGTGAAAGCAATCTCTTCACAGAAAAAGAATGATTTTGATGGGAGGTTTAATTCTTGCCAGTTTGAAATAAAACCAGTAATTTTTTCAACAGTCAAAACCTGCTTTTTATAGAAATAGTTTACAAAGAAAAAAAACCATGCATATCAAAACCATGTGAAATGAAAGTCTTAAATTAATAATTGTTAGACTGAAACCTAATCATTTGATCCTTCAAACTTGTGGGTGAGTTGTACAAATGTGACATTTTAGTTTGGCAGGCAGACAAAAGTGTACTCCCCAAGAATGGTTTGGAAAATGAGCACTTTTAAAAAGAAGTGGTTGCTTGAGGATCTAAGACCTTTGGCAGTGTGAGGTCAGCCCACAAGCCCAGCCTGCCCTGCAGTTAGCCCGTGACAAGAAGGGTTCGTCTGAAGTGAGAGAAGTGTGCACATGTTCTGCTCTGAAGTCCCCAAAGGCTATCTTGGGGTGATGTTATGGCTTCAAGGAAATAGAAAGCAGGAGCATGTAAAGTACAAGCGGAGCAAGCCCTTTGGACTGCAGAATGAATGAAGAAGCACTGAACCAAGAAAGCCTCTTTTTCTACCAAAAAAGCTCCTGCAAAGGCAGCATCTGAGCAGCAAATTGAGATTTCCTTATTGGTGCAGGGTTTTCATTTTCCAGACCCTTGGCTTTGTTGAGTATGTGACTGACTTTCAGAAGGATATCATGATCAGTAGCAAACTCCTGGCAAGAGGCATAAGAGCAGGCTGGAAAGTAGGGATATCTCCTTGACAAACAGTCTGTTTCTGAGCTGCAGGTGGTATTCTTCTATGTAAAAATGAGTGACTGATCTTCCCTACATAGATTTATCCAGCCATTTCTGGTACCTTTCTAAAACATTTCTGAATTCCATTTTTTATGGCATCTACTAGGACCTGAGCAAAGCATTTGAGACAGTGCCACATGACATTCTTGTTTCTAAACTGGAGAGCCATGTTTGTCCCAGCAGCCAGCTGTTTCCAGGGCTGCATCCAGAGCCCCGTGGGCAGCAGGGGAGGGAGGGGATTCTGCCCCTCTGCTCTGCTCTGGTGAGACCCACCTGGAGCACTGCATCCAGCGCTGGGGTCCCTGCATGAGAGGGATGTGAACCTCCTGGGTGTCCTAGGTGAAAAAAATGTTTTGTTGCCTGTCACCTTGTTTTGAAGCTCCCTACCTTTTTTCCTAGGGCAGACAGCAAACACACAGGAACTCTTCAGATTGTCTGTGCCACTTTCTGCTGCCCCATGTTGTCTGTTTCCCAACCTTTTTAGTGCTTATTACACACAGGCTTGGTCTGGAAATGGTTGAACTTGTTGATTTCCCACCAGCTTCAGAAGCACTTCAGAGTATCAATCTCCTCAGACACCCCTGACATTTCATCAGATCAAGCTCCCAGCAGAAGGGTCCTGGCAATTACCAGAGTTTTTATGCTAGTTTTAGTGTAAGTAGTTTACTGAGTTACTGGTTTTCTACCAAATTTGATCTGCTTATTATTGAGTATGTCCTGCCAAGTTTTGAGCAGAAACTTGATTGTTAGTAGATTGAGGAGTATTTGTTTTTCTTGCAGGCTTTTCTTTTACTGGAGAGGACTTTTTGCACAACTTGTATTTCAGAGTACAGGTCATCTCTCAGTAGTTCTGAGAGAGAAGTTAATTTTCTGCCTGTGAGCTGTAGTGTCTTGCGTGCACAGGTAAATTTGATGATATATCAGTGTGTGCACTGTGCCTCTCTTATTAGTGGAAATGCGTTTCAGTCAGAATTCAGGCTTCAAGGAGGGATTTACATTGCATTCAGAGCAAACTCAAATGCTTTGTAAGTTTAAACTGACCTGAATCCAGTGCTGAATCAGATCAGCCTCCAGCTTTGGTATGCATGGGAGGGAGTTGGGACTTGTATGAGATTTGTGAAAATGTTCGTGGTGCTGTGCCAGAAATTCAGTCATAAAAGCACATTGTACTGCTTTCTCAGACAGACAGAAATAACCAGGAAAGTCAGGAGAGTGGCATATACTTTGGCCCAGGCCAGAAGAAGTTTATCACTTCTGTGGTGATTGCCAGTCACCATCATGCTGGCTCCCAGACCTGCACGTGCTGAGCATGAGCTGTGTACTTGAGATTGCACTTTGTCTGGCAGGTTCGGATCTCAGTTTGAATCTTGTCATTATAGTTTCATTTAATTTCTTCTCCCCTCTCCTTCCACATCCCAGTTCTTACTTTCAGTCCTTTTATAAACAGAGACTGGCTTGTGGTACAGAATAACCTTTTCGGTGTAGTGTGTCACTCACTTTCCACAGCTGCCCTCAACCAGGACGGAATTTTCATGTTTTGTAAGGTATTTGGTTTTGATAAGCTCCTTCCCCCTTCATTCCTCCCCAGGGATAGCACAACAAGCTGCAGCTTGAGCGTGGCTCGCAGCCTGTCCAAGGCTGTGCGGAGCAAACAGAGCAGCTGCTTGCACACACCACCCTGCAAACAAGGGCAGTGTGATCCAAGCTGCAGATTCCACAACTCCTCATGTATTCATGAGAAGATGCCCCCATGTCACAGTGCTTCTCTGAGGTTATCCTTTGGTACCAGAAAGTCAGTTTTTGGAAAAGCATTGGGAACGTATGTGGTCAGTAAAGAGGCTGAGGGCATCAGTATGGGCTGCCTTTAAGGTCACTGTGAAATGACACTGGTCATAAGTGTTGGCATGACCCTTCCATGGCATGCTGAAATTCATTCCCAAGTCCTGTCTGTGCTGTGCAGCCACAGGCTTTGCGAGTTTGGAGAAAAGGGAGGCAGAACCCTCCTCTCCCAACATACTTATGATGACAAATGCAGACCTAAAATATGCCATCTGCTCCTGACACCACTTCTTGGTTTTGGGCTGAACAGAGTGAAGCAAGGAGAAGAGCATCAACAGGTGGGTCAGTGTAGTTCCATCTGATGTTGCTTTTCCTCACAGACTTCTGTTTCATCAAACAAAATAATTTCTATGGAGAGGAAGAAGTTTGTCTGTGACCTTCCCTTGCTCTGCTGTTGAGAGGAGTAAAGTTCCTGACAGACTTTCATCCACTGGAAAATGGGATAATTGTGCTTTCTTCCATCTATCTGCACACGTTGTGGCAGCTGTCAGCATTTGTATCTCTGCTTTCTGGCTGTTGACTGGGGTTCCTGTAGGTCACAGTAATACAAACAATACTTGTCAATAGAAACAAAGCCACTTGTCATTTGATCAAATGTTTGCATTTAGTTATTCTCTAATAAAGTTTGAACTCTGCAGTATTAACATTGTCATGCTCACTAGTTTGAAATTAGTTTTAGAATGGAAGTGAGTAGGAAGCCAAAACAACCATGGTGCTTTCTGTTTCTGTGATTAGAGATCATGTCTGCTTTGTGGATTCTCTTGCTGGTCTTTTAATTCTTAATAAAAAGCCCTTTTGAGGCACGGAACCTCTTAACAATTGGGTGTTAAATCTTTACTCTTCAGCTTCAGATAGGCTTTAAACCATCAAGCACAACCTGCTTTGCAGACTGTAAAAATTTACTGGCTTCCAAATCGAAGCTTCAGAACTTCTCATTGAAAGTCTCAGAGGGGATCTCAAATGCTGAGAAGTACAAACTATTTTTACATAGTTAATTTGCATTTTCATGAAAGGCTTGATATTAATAAGATAAAAACCCCCCAGTTTGTACAATATAAGTCCCCTGGATACAGTGCTTTCTGAACAAGTTTAATTAGAAGAATGTGAGTGAGATATTCCTGGAGTATTTTCCAGGAAGAAAACAGCTGTTGCTCTTTCTTACTCTCCCAAACTGTCTTTGGAGGAATTGGGCAAACTCTTTGTTTTGTCTCAAGCAGTAGCACTCTGAGTTGTTTTCCAATCCCAAATGAAGTAAAAATTTGCTAGTCTCACCCTCTTGTGACTACAGTCAAAGTAGGCTGCTTACTCTTGGAAAAGAAGCAGGGTTTTTTTATTACTTTTTTCCCCATGAGTTGCCATTAAAGCTTCCAGTATAAAAACAGGGGAGAAGGGGAAAGAGGAAAGCATAAATACGAGGAATATTAAAAAACTCATTAAAATATGTTATTGTTCACCAAAGACTGTCCTTCAGGCTGGATAGCAAAGCTGATTGATTTTCAAATTTATATTTAGCTTGCTATTATATTCACCCTGAGATAGAGCTTGAGACCATATTACTTTTTTCATTGTTCTTGCTTGATGCAATGCCAGTGTGACCTAGATGACTTTTGAAGAAGGAAACTCATCTGGGTATATTTGCTTCTCAAGGTAGCATTTTTACATGATGTAATTTGCTGTATGGCTCAGAGCACTGACCAAGCACCATGCACCCAGCCTGTCCTGGTGGAGTGTCACATCTCTGCCTTTGGACAGACCAGGCAGCCCAAAGAACTGTGACCTTGTCTTCCTCAAAGACCCAGGGGACTCACCAGCAATGGTGCAACACAGAAATACCAACAGAAGGAGCCTCAGATCTTCGGAACACTCTGGACTTCAGGAGGTCCTTGGTGGTCTGTCTCAGCTGCAGCGTGGAAATCACACTGATAAGTAGAAGAAGAGTTCAAACTGTCTTTTGAGTTAATGAGTTGTTATTCAACTGTGCCATGCCATCTTCCTGCTGGATGCTCAGTGTGTGGCAAACACACCTTGTTTCAGCTTACTATCACCAGCACTGACAGTTGTGTAAAATTTATTAAATACTCTTTGCTCTATTTCAAGACCATAAAAACGTTCAGTTACTAGTACTCCAGTGGGCAGTAAAGTTTTACCCTGTTGGAATTTAAAGATGTGTCTGAGCTTTAGATGCATCAAAAGAGGACAGTTTTGGCTTGTGTGGATCCAGTGGGATATATTTCAAAAAGTAGAAAGTGAGAATATGGAAAGGAGCTGGACAAGATGAAGTGACTGCTGCTGGGCACTGTGATACAGGTAGAGATGTAGAACCTTTGTGTTCTTCATGATTTCATAGCAGAGAGTAACTAACAAGGCTCAAAGAAACTTTATGGCCACACAATTTTCATCATTTGTGGATCTTCTGTAATAAGAGAAGAAGTTAGATGGGATATTTCTACAATGCAGATGTAGGTGCAGCAACAGGGCACTCACTAGTGAATGTAGGAATAAGATACCTGGATTGTTTATTCTTAAGGGAAATCACAAAATAGTTAGAAGAAGTAATAAATGTTTTTAGGATGGAAAATAAAGATGATAGTGGAAGATGCCATGACCTGAATAAAGCATAAACAAGGATGTCTTTTAAAATTATGTGTTCCGAGTTGTACATTTTCAACTGAGCATGCTGCAGTCCCTACAAAAAATCAGTTTCACAGAGAATTTCCTTGAGTAGAAATTAATGTATCTAGGCTGCTTCAGATTCTGTGTGAGATGCAAAGCTTGCAGTGAGTTGGAGGTCCACAGAAGTTTCTCCTGATTCAGAATTATTTAATGAACTGTATCTGTGGCCCAGCAGAGGGGCAAATGAAGGTATATTTTGGACTGTTTGCTTCTCTTACATGTTTTTATAAAAGGTGTTTTTTTAAAAATGCCTTAGCTTCTTAAGACTTATCCTAGATAACCTTCATCCAGGCAGAGTGAAAAGAAGAAATTAAGTCAAGTGTGGTCACCAGTAGGTTGGTGCTATAACCCAGAGTGTTATTGATTCTCTTCCAGGTCTGTCAGCTGAGGGATCTTGCATCTTTAGTAGTTGTGTGGTAGCTGACAGATGTGGCCCTGGAGACTTGACTTTTCTCCTTTGCTGAGAATATCCCCTCAGCCAGAAAGACCCATCACTCTGAAGTATCCAGAATTGATGTCTGTCTCTTAGGAACCTGGGAACTAGAGGATATGAGATATTCCTCCCTCTCCTGACACCTTATTTTCTTCCACAAATGTCCTTGCTGTAAATTTGGCCACTTTTTTTTTCCTGTCCTCTGTGTCTGAGCTTTCTGAGCCCACATAGTTCAGGGCCTACTGCCCCTCTGGCCATATTCTGGCAGCTTCTAAAATACACAAGCAAGTGTGACAAAAGGAAGTAAAATCTTACGGAATGGTAGTATTCTGTTTTCTTAACATTGTCTTAAAAATAAGCTATTTTCATTTCCAGCCAAAGCTATGTTTAACTACAAGGCTGTGTGTCAGTGTCATAGCATCTTCTTCATTAAGTCATGCTAAAAGCCAAGTTGTTTTTCTGTAGAACTGTGTAAGAGCCAGAGTACTTTCCTTTTCTGTGGGTGATGTTTATAAAAGTCATCAAATTACTCAGTACTTGAAAACCCCAAGCTCTTTCTGTCTGAGCAACATCACGAGCAGGTCAGCTCAGTCTGAGGATGTAGTGAAAAATCTCATCTGGAGGCTGGGCTTTTGTTTGGGCTGAAATAGGAAGAGATGAGAAACTCAAAAAGAAAGATCTTTGGAAAGAAAAAGGGACGTACAGAAAGGAACTAAGTGATTAGCTAAAATAAATTTAGCATGTGTCATGTTAACAGATAATTTACTTTACCAGCTCAGTTTAGATTATTTGCAGCTGCAGTTCTCTGGTAATGCATGTTTCACGTGTCAATTTTTTTTCCTTAATTCTTTCTTTAATTCTGTTATTCAAACCTTATTTCTCTTACCATGTGCTACAGTTATAATAAACACCTGCAGCAAAGTATCTAAAGGTAAAATTAAGATCTTGTCCCCTTGTTTTTGTTTCATGTTACTTCTGAAAGTCACTGTATTTTCAGAGTCTGTCACTGTCTGGTTGTCAGAAATACTGTTTGGTTTCAGGGAATTGCACACTGTTCTCACTACAGATGTTATTTTTTTTGGCATTGTTGTCAACATAATCAGTTACTGTAACTTTGGACTACAGATTGTTGTTTTTTCCTCTCCCTTTTTCTCCTGACAAACACCCACTAATTACAGCCCCTCCTGTCTGGGGTAGTATTGCAATTTCAAAATCGTAGCCAAGGGTAAAGCTGCTCTTTCCCTTCCCGCAGGACTCAGTTTCCCACATAGAACTGAAGAAAATATGCCAGAAAATGTATTTGACAAACCTCCAATTTTTTGACCGAAAGAAATATGTGAAAAATACCTGCTTTCCACATGAAAATACAGATTTTACTGAGAATTAAAATAATTGGTTGAAAACTGTAAGTCAGAAGTGCCCCAGGATCACCATTGTCCTCCTGGCAAGGGACACGCAATGTGGGAGAAGCGATGTGTTCAGGGAGCTGTTTGTGTCAGAATAACGGCACGTGAATTAAAAGTCCCATTAAGGGATGTAGCAGCACTCCTGAACACAGTATGGTAAATATTTTCAGCCACAGTGTGTCAGAATCAGAGGGTGAAGAGTGAGATTTGAAAGCGGAGAGAACAACAATTTAGAAAAAAAATCCGTGGTAGATACGTGGATTTTCATCTGTAGGCTTTGAGGGAAACACTTTCCCCCTTAAACAAACTCACACACGCACACCCCACCCCTATTTTCTGACCATTTCTATTGCTGTATTTCATGGTAGCTTTACATAAGGAAGTTCAAATGAGGAAAACTTCTCTGCAGTCTTTTTTTTCTGAGGTGATAATTGAAGCCTTCCATAAATGTAAATATGAATGGCTTTTTTCTGACAAGGCTTTCATAACTGCCCTCCTTTGTGTATTCTGAAGCTGTGTGAATGCACTCAGAAGCAGGTGAAGCTACAAACTCCTTCAGAAAAAGCATATAAATTATATTTGCATAGCTTGAAATCTGATGGACTTTAAATGAAAAATCCTTGCTATTGTATATGTGAGTCAGAAAAGAACAGCTATGAAGAGCAAAACAAAAGATGTATTTAATCAGCAGAGGGAATTTTGCCAGTCTTCAGTGTTTTTAAATAAGTTTAATGTGAAAACGGGTCTTTTTTGTTTTTAATTTGGTCTCAATTGGTCCTAGCATTTAATTTCTTGGTGCAGGGTGAAAGTACAAATATAAAGCAAGAGTTCAGTAAGTGCTGGAAGTTCTGGAAGCGTTTGAAAAGCACCTGTGTGCTGGAAATGGACTTTTACAGTCACATCCATACAATGAAGTTCTACTTTATTTTCCTGCTCCAAACAGTTTGGATAGACAGCTGAATTTTACATGCAAGCATTGATGAGAGAGCCTGACATTGCCCCTAATATTCTTACTTTGCCTTTTATATGATTGCCTGGCCTTTCTTGTTACAGATACATCTTGACATAATAATCCGGTGACTATTGTCACTTTCTCTGAAAAATCAAGTGAAAAGGGTTAATTCTTCCTGGTTCCAGCTGGCTTAAAATCCACAAAATAATAAAATAATTCAATCTTTACAAACATCCAGGAGAGTCTAAATCCTGTGGAATGAAAAGGAATGGGCAAGGATTTGTGAAGGTGCAGGATTTGATGGGCAAAGGAATGAAAAGGCGCAGGCAAGTGTTTGATTCCCTGAGCAGCCCAAGGAAAGCCACATCACAGATTTGCTGGTCTGACCACTGCAGAGCTGTTCTTGCTGTGTAGATTCACTTTTGCCTGACAGCTTTATCAACATGAACGTGGGATTTACTGCTTCTGTTGTGTGACTCCAGTCGTACGCCTTGATTTATAACTTAAAAAGAAACGTGAGCATTTTTTGTATGTTGTTTGAGAGTCAGAAGTCTCAATTTCTTTTTTCTTAAAATGAAACAAAGCCCATACAGGCAGTAGCTGTAATCCCAGATGAACAAACACATGTGACTGTGAGTCCTGAACCTTTCATGCTTTATGGGTGTAAACAAGGCTTCAAACCAACCCCAACCTATTGCTTTGAAACTTTGACTCACGTTGGAAAGAAAGAGTTTCTGCTCTTCAGAACTGTTGGGTAAACTGTGAAATGACAGTCACAGTTATTTATTTGTACAGGTTTGCTGTGGGATGTGTTGGGCCTGAGGCAATCAGTGTGGAGGCAGAAGGTATCTCACTGAGCTGCCTTTTGTCTCCTTGTGCATACAGCCCATAGTTATTTTATTGTTTTAGGATAATGCTTTTCTCCCAGTCATATGATTTCCTTCACATCCTTACCCTCATACTGGCTTTCCCAACCATCCAGAGAAACTGTAGGGTTTTGGAGTTGTTTCAAAAGATTTTTAAATTTGTCTGTCATTCTAAGTTTGAATACAGCAGCGGCAGGAATAGTTTTACTGTATTTTTTCCCTGATCCAGAACAGGCTAAGAGGGCTGCACTGACCACAGTGAAGAGGAAACAAAGCCATAAGACTGGAATACCCAAGCTTCCTGTTACATACCCAGTGGGGTCTGGGTTGTCAGTAGATCCTCTACTTTCAGATTTAATACTGCTCCTCCATATATCTTGAAGTGGAAGGGCAATGCAATGGCTTTGCGATGTTCACAATACCCACAAAAATGCTAAGACACAATGGACCAAGGCCATGTCTGGTTGGAAATGTCTCCTAGGTCATGCAGAGGGAGGTGTAAAATGACCCTGTGTCCTCCAGATGGGTT
Organism: Pardalotus punctatus; assembly: GCA_013400915.1. Taxonomy (NCBI): domain Eukaryota; kingdom Metazoa; phylum Chordata; class Aves; order Passeriformes; family Pardalotidae; genus Pardalotus; species Pardalotus punctatus. Next base: position 106,092 of record VZTX01005482.1, on the reverse strand, counting down.
TTCAAGGCTCTGTAGCTCAGGCAAAGCAGGGAGGCCGATACAGAAGTTACAGCATATGAAGTGTTGCAGCCTTTGTTAGCTGGTCTATCATACACTCTCAATGGCTTGCTAATTCATGAAGAACTTCTTATTTCTTCCATTGTATGCCTGGGGGCCAGCGTGGGTTTTATAGTCCAAGTCAAGCAGGGACTACATGGTCCAGCCCATCTGATGGGGTGGGTAATTGATGGTGGAATTGCAGCTGGGAACTGAATTCCAATTTGCACTTATGAAATAGCTTCTATTCCAGTCTTGTTCTTGGGGGAATGGATGCAAAGAACCAGGAGAACAAGATGCAACTCTTCCTCATGCATCATGGTTGGCAAATTAACTTTTGACCTTTTAGTGGCTTTGTAAAAATAGGAGAGTCTTTGCCTCAGTTTCAGGCTATTAGGAAGGAGATATTTTTTCTGTTTCCCTTTGGACTGTTACGTTTTTGTGGGGTATGAAACAGCCTTGATGTATGCAGCAAAATAAATACTGAAAACCTGTTGTGTTCATATTTCTGCAGAGTAATGACTGGCGTATGAGAAAAGCTCAGGGATGGTGGTATGAAGAGTATATTTATTTTTGACTTCTAGTACTGAACAGGAGAGATTAACTCTTTTGTGCTTGTTTTCAGACTGGATATTTCCATCTGCCCCACGGGGATTACTTCATTGAGCCCATTAAAAAACATCCACAGAAGGAGGGAACACCCCATCCCCATATTATCTATGGTGCAAATAACCTTCAAAATGCTTTAAGGAGAAGACGGGCCATCCTGATGGAAAAGGAACAAGCATGTGGACTGAATGGTACTAATTTTGCTGGATTTCTGCCTACTTGCTTTCTGAATCTTTTTAAGCAGCTTCTGTTTTCCAGTGGTATGTGTCTTTCCTTCTGCCAAGCTTTTTAAAATTCTGTAAGAAAAGATTATGCAAAATGAGAGCATCTCAGTCAAAACACCACAGGAGCCGCCCATCTGGGTTCCTTTCTGAAAACCTAAATCTTCCTTATGACTACTGGGATATGTTTTTCACACCATTGATTCTTTCTACCCCTTATTTTTTCTCCAACCAGAGCTGTTCAGTGAGTTTGAAACTAGAATTCTTGAGGAATTCTGGGATGACAAGATTTGCAGTCAGCATTATTTTTAATAAAATGTTTTCACTCCATGCAAGTTCTGTCCTCAACATAAAGTAACTCCCCTTTAATCCATTGTTTAAATTTAGGATTTCTAGATTCTCTCTGATTGTTATCAGCATATTTAAAGAGCTTCATTTAGTTATTCTGAAAGTGAAGTACAGGGCATCAACAGCAAATCTTTTTTTGTAGAAGTATGAGTAAAAATAGCTTAAATATTGGCGTACTAATACTTAGGATCATGTCTTTTGGGAAAACAAACTGATACACTATGCTGGAAAGAAGGAGTAAATATAGAGGATAGTTGGCATCTCTTAATTACAAAATTAGTGCTTTTATTTAGTCAAATAATATCCTTAATTTAGTTCATACCAAAATATACAGATCTTGTATTAGTTCTCTGATGTTTGAGGCCTTTAGACTGAGTCTGCATCAAACTTTAGACAGGTATGGCATTGGTAGGGATGAATCAGTAATTACCTACATGACCTAAGGCCCAAGTTATGTACAAACAGAGCTGCAGAATACACAGGAATGTGTTTCTGTCTTTCACAGGTCAGTGGTTTAAGAGAAGTTGGTTCCTTTCCAGGAATGGGAAGTGAAATGAGGAATGTAGGAATTTTTAATCCTCCATCATGACTGCTGCTGAAGTTTCACTGCTGTGTAATATGAATTGGTAAATTAAAGAAGCAAAGAACAACTTGACCCCTCTCTATGTCTGGTCATAGACCTGCATTGCACTTCTTGCTGGCCCAAGGTAGTGCAAAATGGTAGCAGGGGGAAAGGAGAAGGCTGATGGGGGCATTATTCAATATTCTGTGGTACTGGAAAGGTTAAGATGAGGGGAAGCCATAAGAATTAATGTGAATGCTGTTCCGTTTTATTTTTCATCAAGTAAAAATGTGTATCTACTTACTAAAAAATAACCCTGGATTTGAAAAAGCAGGAGTGTCTAAAGCTGATGTTTATCTTGGTGTAAATTTCAAATAGCTCCCTGAGTTTCACTCCTGATGAGTGCTGGGATAACCAAGAGAAATTAGTTTAGATTTGCCTGTGAAGAAAGAGGAAGTTGTTCTTGCCTGCTGACTTCCATGTTTCTTTTATAGATGAAATAACATCTGTATGTAGTAATTGCAACTGTGGAGAGAAGATAGGAGATCCCAGGGAACATGCTGTGTATTTGCTTTGTGTGGTCTGCTTATTTTCTTTCTACCTCTCACTTTTAGCCTCTTGTATCTTTCTTCAAAGTCATGTAGAATGAGACAGAAAAAGACTGGCTGTACCTGGACACTGGAAAAATATGAGTGTAACTTTCCTGCTATGACCTCACTTAGTCTAGCTAAGTCTGTCTGCTCTAATGGGATTTTCAGTTTAAACTCCCTGTCTAATGTTATTCATTCCAATGTGACAGAACTATTTCTGGTGGTAGTATGTTCATGATATTGCAGGCAAACAAAGGTAGCATCTTAACAAAGCAATATACTGCAATTTATGTTTCTATTTTTAACTGAGCCAGTTACCTTTAGAGGTAATACCTGCTTTTGATCAAGCAGTAATCTTTGCTGTCATAAAAGTTAAATGATCAGTATGAAAAAGAGCATGGGGGTAAAAGCATTTCCTTCATTATATTTTTTCCCTTTGTGTGACAGGATATAACAATCTTGATTCCTCAAAGGGCCTTAACTGCTGTGTTGTGTGTTATGTATCCTGGGCTGCATCCAGGGCAGCAGGGGAGGGAGGGGATTCTGCCCCTCTGCTCTGCTCTGGTGAGACCCACCTGGAGCACTGCATCCAGCTCTGGGGTTCCTGCACAGGAGGGACAGGGACCTGTTGGAGCAAGTACAGAGGTCCAAGATCATCAGAGGGATGGAGCACCTCTGCTGTGGGGATTGTTCATCCTGGAGAAGAGAAGGCTTTGAAGTGACCTAATTCTGGAATTTCAGTACCTGAAGGGAGCCTATAAGAAAGATCCGGAGGGGGACATTTTACAATGGCCTGGAGTGACATGGCAAGGGAGAATGGCTTCAAACTGAAAGAGAGAAGGTTTATATTAGATATTAGCAAAAAATTCTTTATCTTGAGGGTGATGAAGCTCTGGAACAAGTTGCCCAGAGAAGCTGTGGCTGCCCCATCCCTGGCAGTGCTCAAGGCCAGGCTAGATGGGGCTCTGAGCAACCTGGTCTGGTGGAAGTTGTCCCTGCCCATGGCAGGGGATTGGAACAAGATGATCTTTTAGGTCCCTTCCAAACCAAGCCATTCTGTGTTTTGTTATTTCATTTCTGTGTAGCCAGCTTTTCAATAGGGATAGAAGAAAAAAAGAATTCAATGTCCTATTCTATTTATAGTGGTCATTGTCAGAGCAGTTGTTCTTGTTAGAAGTGAAATAGAGAACAAAAAGGGAAAGTGAGATGATTCTTGCTTTCTGTGCCAAATGCATTCACTACTCAGGTTTTAGTGAAAACTTTGTGCATAAATAAATTTTAAAGGTAATAAGTTGACTCTGCCACCTTTTCAGGAATTCATGTACTTCATGCTTTTGAGGTTGATGCCAGAAGGCTTGTACACCCACATGACATCACAGATAGCCTGGAGTAATGCCTTTTGGACTTCAAAACATTTTCAATTTGCAGGTCACAGTTAATTGTAAAAACTAATTCTGTTTTATAGATTAAACTTCGCTTTGTGTTTTCAGCCCTAGCATTGTCCCCACTGAGCTGGGGCTTTGCTGATGAGGAGTTCCCTACTGCATTTCTTATAGGAACTGGTGTTCAGATATTTTAACCTTGTAGGCTGAGATTCATCATACAGAGCATCTGCATTTGTTTATTTGAGCTCTGATTTTGTTTGGCTTTTTAAAATTAAACTAAGATGCTCTAGTTATTTCTTGGTGTGTGTCCAGGTTAAAGTGCAGTGGTGATTTTTGCTTGAAAAAGTTGAATCACCTGGAGGCTTATGAGTCAGTGCACGGGGTTGAGTGGTGATAATAGAAATCTTTTAGTCGGGAACTAGCCTGTCTGTCAGGTAAGGAATATAAAGACTAGTTGTATAGACAAAATCAAAGTAAAGGAATTATTACAGGAGGGAATAGGTAGAGGATGCTGATCTCCTGTGCAGTCTTTTTCTATGGTGGTGGTTTTTTTTTAGTTTTTTATTTTAATGCAAGGTGTGTGTCTCTTAGAAGAAGCCTTATGCAACAACTTTTACAAGTTTTACTGTGGAAACAAGTGCATGAATATCCAGGGTCCAGCCTGCTTCTTACCTCACCTATATGCGGTTGTCAGGAAAATTAATCCACAAACGCCAGAGGTTTATGTCCAAAAAGGAGACAGAGGAGTCCTGTAGCTTTATTCATGAATAAAGGGAGAGGTCATGGGCATTTCCCATGGGGTCTCTCTCAGATTGATAGAGGACGCAGCCTCTTTTATCCTAATTCCCGACCGCAGTTTCCCTCTCTCTTTCCCCATTGGCTGAGGTACTCGAGAGGTACAGATTTTCCAGAACGCCTAATTAATATACATCACCCCCTAATACAGATATCCCCAATACACATCCCCCTTTTCTTCTTCTTCTTGTGTCTCTGTTCTTGTAGTTTATTAACACAGTTTCAGGTAAATTCCTATGGAAATCCTACTTATTGTTTCTTCTATCTCTCAGTATCAAAGTTACCTTACCAGCAGACTCAGGTCTTATCTTTACCAGCCATTTGTTTGTAAAGACACTCCCTTATTCCTTTCACAATAATACTTTAGAATCGGTGACATTACTGTGCTCTTGCAATGATTATATTAATTACTTGATAATCAGTAATATCTTTAACAGTTTCAGATACTTGGAGAAAAATCATCATGATGAATTACGTAAATTAAAACTTGTTTGTGCTCTACAGTTCCATTGCTGCTCAGGGAACTGCCAGATGACTCAGTCATTAGCTGCATGCAAAACTGAGTTGCTAATCTTGAAAGTAGCATAACAATACTGTACATTGCTAGCACCTGTCTTACTGTACCATTTGAAATATGTGTGAGAAGTAGCAGAAAAGATAAATGAAAAGTGACCCTGTGCCTTATGAAGAGCTTCTCTAATCCTTTGTGCCCACGGGAGAGGAAACTAAGGATCTGTGAATTTGTTTTGTTCTTCTAAATAGGTTATCTTAAAAACTTCACAGTGCCCTGAGATATAATGCAGGAGAAGAGGAATTATCCTCCCTTCTACAGAAAAAGAGAAGAGCTCCCATTTCTTCTTCTTTTCACGCAGTCTGTCACAAGGTATTGGTTTAATATGTGAGCTGCAAAATAAGAGACATTTTTGTGAAGTTTGTGAGTGCAAATTGAGTGATGTAATGAAGCTCTTCCTGACTAAATGGTAGTAAGATGGGACTGATACAATACAAGCAGATGGACTTCTTTTTCTTGGGCTGGTGAGAAGGACAGGTTGCTGTTGTTAGAGGGAGAGGGCAGTTGAGTCTATTCAAATTGCAACCCAGTGGTTGCTGAAGTTGGCTGTAATATATAACTAAGGAATGAAAGGTTTAGGGTGTTAAAATAGACCACTGAGAATATTTAATTGGAGCTTTAGGTGTACAAAAGTTGTCATCTGCTTTACCCTCATTTTGGCATTGAAGGATTCAATAGATGAGAAGTTAGGATCAGTTTGGGTTTGACATGGGCCTCCAACTCCTTGTCTGTAGTGAAGTTACAAATCTTAAAACTGATTTTTTTGCATTTGAAGCAGTTTTCCTTCAATATTTGAACTGTGATGGGATAAGGCTGGGGTGAAAGAAAAGAGACTGTCTGCTGTCTGAAATGATCAGGGCGGGGAGGGGAGGAAGTTAAAGGAGCAGAGCAACATTGTGCAAAACTGTCTTTTAAGTGTTTTGGATGATGGTGGCATAGTTCATTTAGCAGAAGTCCAGAATGTCATTAAGCTGTTTCAGACAATAGGTTTCAGACAATAACTACCTGTTGTACTTCCTAAGGGTTATGCCTGATAGACTACTTTATGCAATTGCGGTCTTGCTTTTTTGATGATTAACTTGATACTGTCAAAGGCTTCTCTTCAGTTTTTATGTTTGCAAGTCTATACCATGAACTAGTAGTACTGGCTTTTGACCCTGAAATCCTTAGTTTAATTACATGAAAGAAGGAGGGGGAAAAAAGCCCAGGACAATGTAATAGCCTATCTCAAGTAATAACCTGGCTTCTCTTTTTCTTTTTTTAGAAGGGCATTGTGCACAATGTAAGCAACTTTGCTTGAATTGCCGGTTTTAGGCTCAGAATTCCTGGTACAGACTCTGTAGTTTCTGTCTCTTTTAAAGAAAGAGGCTGACATTTTTCCAGTGTTTGTTTATCCTGTATTTAACCATATCAGATATAATCCAGCTTAATTTGCTTGGTTTCTCCGGGACACAGAGACTATTATTCTTAGTATGCTAAGTTTGCACTTTGAAATTTAGTAATTTGAGGCCAATTCAACCTCAGTTGAGGGAAGATTACCATTCTCCCTGCATGGCTCTTCTCCTCTAAGCTGTTTATGAGATGCTTGCCTTGAAAAAAAGAGCAAATAGGGACATTCAGTCAGAATGACCTCTATTTCAGAGCAGCAACAACAAAGCAAACAGCTTGCAGAAGAGCATGGAGTATCCCTAATCTCTTAAAAAGTTTGCATCGAGCTGAAAAATGTGAGTGCCTGCTTGTGTAGACAGCAATATTTAGCATTTCAAAGCAGGGGGTACCTGGGAAACAAAGACATGATAATTGCTGTATCATAGCAGCCAATGAAACAATTGCTGCTGCTATCAAAACGTTTGCCCCCTTCCCAATCAACCTCACAGAATGAAACCAAAAGATTCTAACTTTGAGTTTTCAAGAATACACTGGAGGTTTTTTTAGTTGCTCTCAGTACAGGTAGAGGAGAAGGGAAAAAGTACTGTATTTTGTGCAATTTTTGCTCTCCAGTAAAATAAGTAAGGAATCAAAACTAGAGGTTTACCCAAGTGGATTTGAAACTTGTGCTGAAGAAGGGCCTTAGATAGCTCAATGCTGGCAGAGTGCTGGCACCTGCTTTCCCAGTCCTTGATTGTTTTCTCATATTTTTCTCTTTTCTGATGGAATTTTACTTTCAGTAGTTCACTTGCTCGTATTGACTGAAGCAAGGTGCATTCCCTAACTGCTTGCCTTACACAGGAGGTGAGGGAGAAAAATGCGGCAACTCAAGATTGTTTTTATAAGGTCATAATTGTCACTTCTGCCATCAAAAGGCATCATATACGCTACCTCACCTAATGACTGAATAAATGTTAAAGCTCTGTGACAAGCCATTTTCCAAATAATATGAATCAAAACTATAAGGAGGGAAAAGTTTTCTTCATTGTGATTCAGCAGTCTTTCTGTTCAGTCACTGTGCCACTGGAAAGAAATAGTATTTGCTACACTATGCTTGCTTACTGAACTTGCTTTCTTGTAGTTTTAAGGGTAGGCTGTGATCTCTTCCATGTCTTCATTGAAAGTTTGCTTAACTACTGATCAGACTGAGGAATCTCAGTCCTCATCCAGGCTAACTTATTTCCACATTTCCACCTGAGTATTGTCTTAGAGGAATATATTGTGCTCTTGCTCTGTACCTACAGCTATCCTTATCAAACTGTGTGTGATGCTATTGCACGTCTTGAGTTTAGCAATTGACTAGGTAAACAAATGCCTTGGTAATGTAAATGTTAAATGTAAATTGCTGCAGTATTGATTTGGAGAGCGATAGTACACTTTAAAATTAAACAGCTACATATCACATCCATCCATTTCTCTTTTGTAGAATAACAACAGCTTTGAATAATTGTAAACCATATTTTCACTGGTGAAATAGAAAACCCAGAAAGCTAAGCTGCATTTGGTAAATGCTTTTGATGCAGGAGTTTGAAAATTTGCTCAGAACACTTGATCCACTAACAGAGTATCATTGGCAGAGATGTTGAGCCTTCAGTCTGGTTAGGGCCAGATTTCTCTGTCATACTGAACTCTCTGTGAACTTTCTAATAGGAAACTACAATTACCTTATTATTTCTGGGCAGATCACAGATTTCCAGTTCTTCTCAGACGTGCTGGACTTGTTCTGTGGGGCTGATGAACTGATACGGGCTCAGTGTTCAAAATTAGTTTCTCCAGAGTCTGCATGTCCTTGATGAGCCACCTGTCATACATGACCCGCTTCAAACAGGTGCCTGATCTCAGTTTTTCTGCATTAAACACTGTGTCCTTGAAGCTTGTCCACTCCTTGCTTGTGGCTGTGTCCTTCACTCTGTGTATCCCGGCAGCTGCTTGAACTTGGATGCACTTTGTGTACTTGGAGAGACACCTTTGGATCAATTGTACCTCAAAGGCAAACATCATCTTCCTCTAAGCAGCGATTTCAGCATTATGATTAGTTGGGAATGAGGAACTGCATAACTTGGGAGGTTATTTTTTATATGCACCACTACTTGAATGAACTTGTATGCTCTGTTTTAGGGAGAAGGGGCCACATTTGCATTTATCACACACCATGCACAATTGCTTGGGCTGCACAGATATTCTGCATCCCTGTGCTATTCCTGAACTCTCCTGAAAAAAGCTGTATGTAAATAACAGACTGGAGAGATGCTGTTCACTTACAGTTCATAGAGATTACACACTTTTTCTTTTTTTTCTATAAGAAGGAATTATCCCAAAGAAATAGACATCATCTTTATGCCAAAAATAGGTAGCCAGAAGATTGCAGTGCTGAAAGATTTATAGCAGATGTTTTTAGTTGCTGCCCTTAAACACTGCACTTGTTTGAAGATTTTGTGGAACTATTTACTTGCATGTCCAGGTTTCTCTATTAAAGAGCATAGGAGAGAATATTGATTTGTTTTTTTCCATTATCTCATTTGTAGTTGCCATTTTTCTTTTGCAAACACTCAACATAAACTTACTTCAGCAAACAGCATGCAATCAGGTGTCTTAGCTGGGAAAAAAAAAAGGTATTCCTGTGCTCTGTAAACAACAGTGATGAGGTCTTTGTGCACATAAATTAGACTGCTACAGCAAGTCTCTTCTAAGCTGATCTAATCAGTGTCAAGAAACACTGTCCCAGAAATAATGTTTGTGGAAAATAAAAAATCCAAAACTTTTATGTCCTTTATTGTAAAAAAAGTCTTGGTCTAATACTTTGCTCACCTGCAAAACCAGCGTTTTAAGCTCTTGAAGCTGCAGAGAGATATTTTTATATTTTAAATACTTTTATAACACCATTAAAACAGTGTCAGCCTGTCTCCCATGCTGCCGATGTTGAAATTAGCGACACAAAAGTTTCTTGCCTGCCCAAACTTTAAAAGAAGCTGAATTAAGTTCCTTCCTCTCTGATCTGCACTGTTGTCAGCAGAGCCCCCAGTCTGGGTTCCCCTCAGCTCTGTGCAGGTTTGGATTTGAATCAAACTCTTCTTTCAAATACTGCAGTTTTAACAAGGGATCATTCCTGTCATTTTCTGTATTATTTGCTTGACATTATTTGCATGACATTCTCCAGGTAAAATATTTACTGAACCAGTCTGCTTTATGGTATTTTCTTTTCAGCTTCCCAGTTGCATCCATTGCCCATGGTGAGGTGCTTCTGTCAGCCAGGTCTTCCTCAGAGTAAATGGAAGATGATGAGAGGGTTGAAATTTTCTCTTTCAGGAAGGTCACAGGAAAGAAAGGCAGTAAAAGAAGGGAGTTTCCTGCAAAGCCTGGACTGGTATCATTGACAATAAGAAAGCAGAAATAAGCAGAAATTAGCTTTATATGGGGGAATGGATTACTAAGCAACCTCTTCCTCAGCTGAGGTGTGTAACTTGGTTTTATCCATCATTATCAAATTTTTGGATATTTTTCTCTGCTTAAGCTATAATTAATCATACTGTTTTATGATGAATGTGAACTTCATGTTTCTTTCAGGCAAACCTGCATTTTTCCCTCTTTCTGGTCCAATGCACTTAGATACTTTTATCACCTTAAGGCTTGCTGGAGAGAATAGGAGCCAGGGACTTTTTGAAAATGAAAACTGAAATTGTAATTTATTAAAAAAACAGAGACTCAATCGGTTGGCAGGGTTTTGTTTGATTCTCTTTCCACAGGAGTACAAATTTTAAAGTTCAAACCCAGTTCTTAGCAAATACTTTCAAACTTTTTGGCATTTTAGTGTGGGGCCCCCAATTGCTGCTGTCTGTGAAGGATTCTGGCATAGTCTTCTGTAGGCAGTGAACACAGAGAGTTCAGTTAATTAAGCTGGTGTTACTGGTGAGCCTCCACTCCGTGCATGACAGAAATGGAAGTAAATTAATGGGCTTGTGACATCCAACAGGTTATAGTGCCTCTGACAATCAGTCTCTAATAGGAAACTGGAATCAAAGGAAAAAGTCACCCTCAAAACTCAGTCTAAAACGGGAAACATTCTTTAGCCCATGCTGTGGTATTCATGAAGAGCTGAGTGTGACACAGGTCACCCAAAGCTGGTGTTACCCCAACAGCATTGCTCATGCAGGATGCCTGGTGGTGGGAGTTGTTAACCTCTCACCTCAGAGACCCTGTCGGCTGCCTCCCTTGAGATGATGTGATCTGTGCTGCTCCTCCCCTTGCACCTTCTAACAATTTACAGATGCATGTGTCAGCTCTGCCCAGGTGCAGGACAGAGTCTGTCCCTGCTCTGCTCTTTCAGTGTCTGTGGCTGTGTATGGGTGCCCCTCCAGTGGCTCAGTCAGGCAAAATGAAATCTTGTGTGCCAAATTGGAGCAGGAGAACCTCAGCAGTCACCTCTCAAAATTTCATGAAGCTGGAAAATGTTGTTATCAGGACTTGCCTCTAAGGATAAAAAATGTTAAAAGCAGTATGTGTCTAAGCTTCTCAAGATGTCATATTAGCATAATTCATTTTCTGTGGCTGACAAACCCCTTTCCAGGCCCAGGCTCAGGGTGGATGTTCCCATCTGTAAGAACTGTGCTTTCAGTGCTGATGTTTGCAGCAGAAGCACAGCAGGGCTTGGGGCTGAGCCTTTGAAGGCTGTATGGCTTAGTAACATCATCTGACATAGAAGACATTTGGCCTCAGACAGGGACAAGGAGGCCCCTCAGAATGCTAGCATGTGCTTTTTCCTTTCTGCACATTAGTAGGATTGGTGTTTTTTGAATACAGTGGAGAAATGGAATGGAAAAAACAACAGCTGGTCCAGAGAAAGGCCAAATAAACTCTGTTGTGTAAGCCCAGAGATAAGAAGGTTATAGCGTATGCAGCATTTCTTAATGACATCATATCAAACCTTGAAAGAAGAGCATTTTGTTTCAAGATTCATTCCAGACTGCCTTTCTCTTCTCTTTCTTAGTAATCTAAACCAAAACCAAACTAATTAGAAGTCATTGTTTAACTGCTACTTCAAAGACTATTCTGTTAGTAGCTGTTTCTCTTTTACGTCAAAGGCATTATACATTAATTTAGTTGGGGTACTTTACACTTCTTAGACTGTATTTAGGATGTTTGAAACTGAGATTTCAAGTTTCAGGAATTATGGGTGGACTCCAGTTTCTATATTTCACATATAACGAACTTCTGTGCAGGGAATGTTTACTTGATGATGGATGGTGCTTTCATGAGAACCTGGCCTCTGTGTCTGCAGCAAACCTCGAGCATTAAGGTGTTCAGACAGGTGCAGGGGGGTTGGGAAGTGGAGAAAACGACGCACAGACTTTCACTAACTTGACACCTGTCACTCAGCACTATCTCTGCCCCCATCTTCCTTTCAAATTTCATCTCACATGATGGTGACAAAAAGACTTAATGGCCTACAGTATTTTAGGGAAATGCATGTTTATTTTGGGTGTTTCTAAGGATGGTTGGTGGACCAAGGAATAGGATTCAGCCATTTTCTCCAGCTTTCTCCTTTATTTATACATAATGCCTCATGCTCTTCTTGCTCCTCACAGTCCTTTCATACTGAATATAAGTCATGATAGCTTTGAGTGATGTCTGGGGAAAGTGCTGTTTTCTTCGTAGTTTTAGAAGAAGCAAAGGAACAAAAGCAGTTGTGATTTAAACGCTGTAAATGTAATAAGGGCTTGTGCAGTCCATTGGGATAGCTAATTAATTTTGTTCTAAAGTAAATGGCATTACCTATTTGTTTTCTCTGTTAGTTCAAGTAAACAATTTCTGAATATTACTATCCATTCACATCTTCAGACTGATATGTCATTTTTAAAGTTCTTACATAGTAAAACTCAGTGGTAGCAGCTTAGAGTTGCTTTTCTTGTAGGCTTGGGTTTTGCTATAGAAATTGCTTTGGTACTGCTAAGATCCCGAGATGAGAGCAGGACAGTGACAGACTGGAAGGGGTGAAGCAGACAGAGCTGTCAGCTAAAATGTGTTTGCCAGACGGTGTTGGATTACCCTTCACGTCAGAAGCACAGGTCTGCTTTATTTTCTCTCTAATCACACTCTGTGGTCCAGCACAGCATGTTTTATACCCCCTTGCAAAGAAAGGCATCGAGGCTGCTCTTTCTGCCAGATCTGCAGACTTTTCTGAGCCTGCAGTTAGCTGCTGGCTTGCAGCTTGGCACAAAAGAAGCAGAGGGGAGAGGTGAGCATCCTTCATGTAGAGAGGGTTAAGCTGCCTGTGCCAATGTGAGGGTCTCAGAAAAGGCAATTTTCCCTTGATTCTCAGATGGATCTGGCACCATGACCTGAATTCTGTTGTGTTTCAGCCTGCCTTCTGTGCCTCGTCCAGTGTGCTGCAACAAGTTATTGTTTGTCTCATATAAACTTAGCTTTAGCTGAATTAATGAGCAGGTAGAGTTTGTAGAATGAGATCATTAGAGAAATCCTGAGAATGTCAATGTCACATAAGATAGCTAATGTAAGTACCAAATCTCATCTTCACTAAAAGCCAAGGACGCTTTTTTTCCACAAGTTTCAGAGCATTTTCTTGCTTTTTAGCTTTTAAAATCACTCCCCAGTCCTTTTAGTGCACACTGCCTATTAACCGTGAGAAAATATTTTTGAGAAAGCAAATGTGAAAAGGAATGTGCTTATACCCATAAGCCAGATAAAACACTGAAATGCAGTGGTAAAATAAAATCTGGCAATTTATACAGGGAACACTAATGAACCTTCTGTTCAGCTACTTGGATGGTAGAAAAAGTTGTGTTTGGAAGTTATGGGGAGTACTGCAAATGTTTTGTATGTGGTTTTAGAGTACATTTCTTCCACCTCCTTGTCCTTCTGTGTGTTTTGCTAGCAAATTTTATGATACATTTTCTTTGATGTATCATAGGTGCTTCTACAGCTGACATAGAGAATATCTTCGCCGAGTTCTGAAAAAAACAGGGATCTGTCTTCTATGTTAATAGACTTTAGATAAGATGTAGATAAAAGGGGACAGTATAATCTATATTATTTTTTAAACATTCTCCTGCCCTGTTATGTTGTAGGTTAGAATTTCAATACGTCTAGCAGAAAGTTTTTAAACGATTGTAAGACCAGGCAATTCTCATTGCCAGTGGTCAGTGAAATAATCCCATGTATATTTTACTGGATGCTTCATTAATTTATAAAAGAAAATGCATCCTGATACATTTTTTACTGAAATACTTAGGAGCTGAAGTCAGATAATTCCTTAACCTGTCAATTCTGCAAATACAAAGTTCTGTCTGGAATGATTAAAACAAAATAATTAATTTTATCAGCTTTATGCTTGGACTTGAAATTGTATATTTCAATCTAGTGCTTCATAACTAGACTGTCATTTTACAGCTGGTGAACTCTCTCAAATCCAGTCTTAAAATATGTTTTGAACTGAATTCTTGACTTATTTTCACATGTGAAGGAGTTCCAGTAGACAAATCTGTCTTCTTGAAATCTGCTGATGTTCTAGAGGTGGCAGTTTCAAAAAATAAGGGGATAACAGTGGGGCTAGTTTCAGCTAGGCTCCCCAATTCCTTCTCATCTTCATGCTCATTAATCTTTCTGCTGACATTTTGAAAGAGATTGTCTGACACACACCACAGTCAAAGCAGTGCTTTTTGAAGGCTGAACTGGAAACTCTTGTTTCTTACAAATGTGAGCATATTTGAGTAACTGAATGATAAAATACCCAGAAAATACTAATCCAGTGCCAGAATGTGCAGCAGAAACCTGACATTGTAAACATACAGAATAGTTGCAAAGTCAGGCAGACAGAAAGTAAACAGAATCTTCTTCAATAATTTTTCCTGAGGAATTTTGTTTAAAATATTCATGTGGTGCTCTGTACAATATATATTCTGGTTCACTGTATTACTTTTTATGTGTAAGGTAAGTGCTGATCTGGCATTTATTCTCATAGTGTAACACTGGAGAAATTCACGTTCACCACCATTCCCACACAGTGAGATCATGTTTGTGCTAATCAGGGAAATACTCCAGTATTCTTTGGCATTGCTGCCAAGTAGAACGCAGCACTCTGTGTGCATGCATTAAATTTTCTCAGTCTCTTGCTCAGAGTGGCCGGACCCTGGCTGCTGAGAGGAATGGCTGGGCTGTGCCCACTCCTGTGCTGTGACAATTCACAGGGTCGCAGCAGGTCTGACAGGCACAACTGTCTGCTTGCTAGTTTTGACTCTTAGAACAGTTTGGAGATTCCTGGGGGATGAGCTGAGCAGCGCTTTCCGAGCTGTCTTTGACCCAGAACGAGTCTGAGTGCTGTGGAGGCGTCAGGGCAGAGAGTGCTGACATCTTGAAAGAGAGTTGGCCTGAAAGTGGTGTGAGGGTTCAGATGCTGGGGCTCGCTCCTGGGAGTCACAGCTGAGCTGGAACCTTGCCGAGTATTCAGTGAGGGGAGTTGTTCGGTGTTTTGGGAAGGGAAGAGGTGCAGTTAGGGAAGGAGGTGAAGAAGAATGCTGTATGATCAGGACAAGGAGCAGAACAGGGGTGGGATGATGTGAAATAGCTTTAGTTCATCAGCTGTGCCTTTCACAGATGTTTCAAACCAAACTGGTGAGATTCAGTTTCTGTGAGGGTGCAGCTATGAGCTGGAGCAGGGTCTCAGCCTGCGCGGAGGGTGCATCCTGTTCTGGGACCACTCAGCAGCCTGGGTAATCACAGGAGTGGCAGCATCTCCCAGCTATGCTGTGCTGCCTGCATGCATTTGCCTCCGACTTCTTCCTATCCCTCCTGGAGAGGAGGCAGGAGCAGCTGCTCCCAGCTGGCGCTGTACTGATCATCTGCAGGCACAGAGAGGTGCAAGTGGCTGGTTTTGTTTTATTAACCTGAAGGGAAGTGATGAGCCAGTGAGGAGCTCCTGCGGTCCTCAGGTTGGCTCTTGGGGTCCTAGAGGAGGCCCTTAAACCCACTTGACATTTGTGATTCTGCTTGGGGGAGCATAAGCAGGCAAAACAGTTCTGGGCATATGTTAGGATCCAATTTGTGAGAGATGCCTCTGCCCGAATTAAGGTGCAAACAAGACTGTATGCTGAAGTCAACAATACGGATTTTATTTAACAGTGAATGTGAGGTAGAGAAATGGAAGGAAGTAGAGGGGAAGGACAGGGGAGGGTGAGATCAAGCAGAAGATAGTCACCACCTATGGATCAAGCTCCATCCCATGGGTCCTTCTTCACTCTTGGCATCCTGGAGTACCACCTTTATACAGCCCAGATTCTGGGTAGCTACGGGATGGTCACAGATGGTGTTGCCATAACTTGGGGTGATGCATGTATGAGCAGGTGCATCCTTTTTCACAGTTTGCCGCAGGAGGAATTTTTGTCCGGATGTGTTAACCAGGATGTGCTAACCAGATCCAGCCTCCGCCAGGCCTGAAATAGCGCATTCCTGTTGCAAATTCTTCCCTTCTGTGCCTAACTCAAGTTCTCACTGTGATGGCTTATCTTATGGCAGGTTCCATCTGTGGCCTTGACAGTGTTTGAGACAGGCACCTGTGCTCTTTAAGCCCTTCAAACACATCAGTTTTGTCATGACAGTGATATTACAGGGAGCGTTTTGCAGAGGATAGCTGTGTGGAGGGAGACGTTCCTCAGTTGTTGCAAGGCTGGAAAAGCCAACATGGGCACCTTGGGGGTATGGAGCAGCAGTCTGTCCTCTCCAGGGAGCTGCTATGACATACTGAGGTGTTTGCAGAGGGCTATTCTATGATTCTATGGGCTGAACAAGAAAGAAAGTGGTAACAGAAGCCTCTTGTTTTCTGCATGGGGAAACCCAAATGCTCCCCTTCAGCTCTGCAACATTTATCCCTGGTCAAATCCCAGGAAACCTTGGCTGAGGATGGACCAGTGTGGAAGAAAGCACTTTACAGTCCAGAGGAGAGCCTTATGCTGACGTACCTGCCTCCCTTGCTGTGCTTCAGCTTCTGATTCTGTTGGGAACAGAAAAAAATGGTTCTTCATTTCAGGACTTTGATAGGTATTGGTACCTTATGGACTTTGCAGCTGATGATTTCTGAAGTAAAATATTTTCACAATGAAAGGCACGAGTGTCCTTAGAATCCAAGAATCAAATGTGATTATACTCAGTTATTCTTTTATGAGGAGAGGACTGCTAATGGTTACCAGGCTTGGATTCAGTTGGTCTTGTGGATTTTCCTATGTAAGCATGAGCACTAGAAGATGCCCAAGTTGCTTTTGTGCAGGAGGAATGACTCTCCCCAGTCCCTGTGGCACAGCACCCAGCCTGCTGCTGCATGCACAAGCTTAATAAAGCCAGGAGGTGAAGGCCCCTTTGAGCTGCCTCTAATCTCTTTAGAGGCTGCTTGCAATCTTCACAGCTTGAAAACCACATTCTCCCTTGTTTGAGCCACCAGCAAAGAGCAAACTTCCATCTAAAGCATTCACACTCCTCAAATCCATGGAATTACAACCCTCAGTAGTGCTTTCCTGTCCTTTGCTTCTTCGAGCATAAGTTATTTTGGGGTTTTTTGGGGGGGGTTGTTGTTTGGGGTTTTTTGTTTGTTTTGGTTTTTTGGTTGGGTGGGGGTTTTTTTGTGTTTTTTTGGTTCTTTGTTGGTTTGTTTGTTTGTTTTGGGTTTTCTTTGTTTTTGTTTTTGGTTTTTGGTTGGTTTTGGTTTTGTTTGTTGTTAGTTTTTTTGGGGGGGTTGGTTGTTGATTTTTTGTTTTGTTCTGGGGTTTTTTTGCTGCTTTGTTTTTTGTTTTGTTTTTGTTGGTTTGGTTTGGTTTTGGTTTTTTTTGTTTTGCTTTGGTTTTGTTTGGTTTTTGTTTGGTTTTTTGGTTTTGGTTTTTGGTTGTTTGGTTTTTTTTTTCTGGCACCTTTCCTTGCATTGATGCTCTGTCCACTACTCCTACAGTCTTGCCAGCTCTTGTGATTAGGGCAGCCTGCAAAGGGTGCCTTGGTGAAAATCACTTAAGTGACTTTGAAAAACTAATTGGCACTTCAGAGACCTGTGCTGCCAATTTCTGAATCCTGCTGGTTCATGACTCTCTTGCTATCCAAGAAGATCCACAAAACATGTACCACCCTTTGAACATTCCAGCACTTTCTTTCTCTGCTGAGTTCTGTAGTGTCAGCACAAACTTATCTGCAACATGTGAGCTTAAAGAATAGAATCATAGAATTTTTTAGGTTGGAAAAGGCCCTTGACATCGAGTTCAGCTGTTATCCCAACACTGCCAAGTCCACCAGTGAACCGTGTCAGGAAGTGCCACATCTACACCTCTTCTAAATGCCTTTAGGGATTTCGGCTCCACTGCTGCCCTGGGCAGCCTCTTCCAGTGCTTGGCACCCCTTTTGGAGATGAGCTTGTCCCTAATACCCAACCTGAACCTGCACTGGTGCAACTTGAGGCCATTTTGTCTCATCCTGTCCAATACCAGCGAGAAAAGCCAAACCCAACCTGGTTACACCCAACTTCCAGGGAGCTGTAGAGAGTGATAAGGTCACCCCTGAGCCTCCTTTTCTCCAGGATAAACACCCTCAGCTTCCTCAGCTGCTCCTCACAGGACTTGTGCTCCAGACCCTTCCCCAGCTCCACTGCCCTTCTCTGGACTCTCTCGATCACCTCAGTGTCTTTGTTCTAATGAGTAAAACACTGTAGCCTTTTAGCCTTGTTCTTGTTCCTGACTGCCACAGGTTGGTGACCTCTGATTGCCAACATATAACCAGTTTGGTTTTTCTTCATTGTTATGTGAATTAAATTTATGGAACATGAGTTTTTGGAGTCTGATTCAAGAGCTTCTGGATACTATTTGGATAACCAATCTGAAAATCAGATCAACCCTGACAATGCAGAGACAGCTATTGCAAGATGACACTTTAAGGTTTTTCGCAAAAATTTTGGGGGAATGAATTTTCAGAGAGGCAATAAAAGAGAGAAATTATTAATAAAGCCCATATAAATTAATTCTCATTAATTTTCATCATAATGTACCCAAAAGTGCATTTCTCTGTTATTTTTAGGTTAACAGTTCTTAATTTATTTGGTGAGAGGCATTATGACATAGACATAATTTATTGGGAATCAGTAATCTGAAAATTTATTTCACAGTGAGTATATCCTATTTTAGAAGATACTTGTTTTTCATTAAATTTTGATAGAACTGTGATTCAAGTTAAATTATATTCAGATGCCATTTTTCCAAGAGCTAGATTAATTAATAGAAATTTTACTTTATTCTTCTAATCAATTTCATTAATGTTTTCACCAGACACTGAAGTTGCCAAGTGAATGAGCATGGAAAGTTCAAATTACATTGAGTAATGTAGTCCTAGGAAAACATCTGACACACACAACTATAATTTTTAATTGTCCCTTCTTGACTTGGGTGTAATTCCTGGGTGAAAAAATAAGAACATTCAGAAAGGACAGTTATTCATGCAAAACATTGGCAACTTCAGGCATACGTCTCCCACAGTGTTGCTCTCTGTGTAGCTCCTGATGCCCAGCACATCTATCATTCCATCTTTACAGCCTGAGTGGTAATGAGCAGCAGAGACATTCAGCAGCAGTATCTGATTAAGTGCATCAGTCAAGACAGGTCCAATTTTAGCTTCATTCTGCTTCAGAGTGGTGTGACTTCACTGTTTGATATGCCATGTTTTTGACAGCAGGAATGTCAAAGTTAAACAAACCTTGCAGAGTTGTGAGTTTGCTTTCTCTGTGGTTGTTTTTGCTGGAATTTGGGTTTGTAAACATGGGCTTGTACGTGATTAAGTAGTTGTCATAGTTTCCTGTGTGAGCGCTTCTTCACACCAGGAAAGCGTTTGTGTGACTTAGCTTAGCCTGTTTTAGAAATGCTTATAAAAAGAGCTGGTTTGGTTATTGGTTCAGTTTTAAATTCACACTCTTGCTTTCTTGTTTTACTACAGTTTTACCATTATACCATGTGGGTCCTTACTCTCACATTGTCATCATCTGGGCTTAGTTTTGTTACAGCTGTTTAAAAGCAGATCCTGTATGTACAAAACTGCTTTGTTTATTTCAGGAGAGGTAGTTAGAATGGGGAAGAGGATCACTTACTGCCTTTGTTTTGTGAATAATTACAAAGTTCTCTCAGTAGATTAGCTATGAAAGTTGCTCACTTCTTTCATGAGTGAAAGAAGATAATATCCCTTGTACAATGACTGTGTTTCAACAGAGTTTATTGACCTCTTGAAGCACTCACCCCCAAACTGTATCATTTTGTTAATACTTATACTAAAGGCACATCGTATAACAAAGTAGAGGTTTTTTTGAAGAATCATAATGTAGCAAGTTATGAACAGTGTGGAATTTATTTGTCTAGCATCCCTAGCATCATTCACACCTCCTGTCTGGAGCTGTAGCATTTTGACTCTTAACAGTACAGAATGGCAAAAATGACAGAGATCTTGCGCAAAGAGAAGGGAACTCAGAATAGAAAGTGAAGACACAAACCAATGCTACTATATTTTGTAACAGTTGTAGGGTATATTCTCCTCTTCTGGGAATTTCCAGGCATTTTCACCTTGCTTTTGCAAAGCCCTGTGTACCTCCAAGGATTTTGAAAGCTGGCGCTGTGTAGTTAGCACTGTGAGATCCCCTTATGTAGCGCTGTGTGCTGCACTCCTCCTCGGGCAACACCAGCAGGAAACAAAAGCTGGAAAAAGCCTTTTTTGTGGAAATCTCAGATAATGCCTTCAAGTGAGATGGGTCATGTTTGCTCTTTAAGGGAGTTTGGAGTGGTGGAAGGCAAGCAGAAATTAACTGCTCAACAGTAAAGCATAATCAAGCATCAGTTTGAATGGAGGAGTTGTTCAAAGTGAACAAGAACTTATGTGGGTTTTTTTTTATAAGTGAGACCATTGATAAAGATTAGAAAGCTCTTTCTTAAAAAAGACTGACAAAGAATATTGTCACCTGATGAAAAATGAAATTGATTTGTTAGAGAGTATGGATTTTCTTTCACATACAGAAACCTTTAAACTGTCCTGAAGAAGTTTGTACAATACTGTTTTTTCCCGATATAGCTGAGTCTTACAGATAACTTAAAACCTTTCCTTGTAGCTGAAAGTTAAGGGTCTTTTATGTTGTTGTTAGTCAAGTAGGATTGGTACGGGTAGTTTCAGGGGACATTTTTATTTTCATAAAAAACAATTTGGAATTTGTTCTTAAAAACCAACCATTTTGCTGAAGTTTTTCAGCCATTTCCATCTAGAAGCTGATGAAATGTTGCCATCTACATAATTTCTTCTGGTTGTGCAGTCAAATGTCTGGATATCACATATCCATGCTGGGACATGGGCTGAATCGGCCCATGTTATTTGTTGGGCTGAATCAGTTTTTCTAATAAAAGCTTAAAATTACCTCCCACAACAGCTAGAAACTTCTGAGTATTGCTGCTTGAATGTTATGCAGTTTGCTACCTGAATCTCTTACCAGCCTTCTTTTTGTTTAGTCTTAGACTGTCCTGGGTACACTCTCATCTCTCCATTCCCTTTCTATTCCTAAGTACTCCAGCACTATTCCTACCTGTGTTATACCTCTTCCTTCAAAAATCCAGAGAAGCCCTCAGGGTATGAGTACCCCTTTCTCCTCTTTCTTGTGGAATGTGCTGTGCTCAGCAGTTACGATGGAAGAGAGGCAGCACCTCTCTGTATGTTACTTGCCTCAGACCATTCCTCACTTCTTGGATGCTGCTGAACTGGTGGGTCCCCAGTCAAGGCTTCCAAGTCCGGACAACAGGGTACCTGAGATTTCTCAGTACATCTGAAATCACTTGTAATGCTTTACTAATTTATGGTAAAAGCAAGGTAAGGTTATTAACTTCAAAATTAAATGACTAACCGAGGCAGTCAAGATTTGAAGACATGTAAAAGCAGACCTATACTTGGTAGCTGCCAGTACTTTAGTGTGGCTCCAGGAGGTTATCTCTCTCTGCTTCATCTAACTAAAAAAGCTGCCAGGAGACTTCACACAGTGGGGATCCAGTCCTTAGATGTCACCTGTCCAGGTGACATACGTTGCACAGGAGGGTATCTATCACTGAGGAGAGAGTTTTTCTGCAGAATCCTCTGGCTATCTGGCGTTAATTTTCACAATTCAGATTTCTTCTGAGGTTTTCCTGCAGTACAGAGCCTCATGCTTAACCAGGACTCCAAACTTTTCCCTGAGGGTTGTTCAGCACTGCAGTCTCTATGACCTTGAACATTTTTACCTCCATCACTATCAGCTGCCCAGACAATTAGCAATACTTTTTCCTAGCTGTAATCAGAAAACCTGACAGCTGGCCTGAGGTTTTATTTGACCATAAACAAAGCACTTAACCAGCACTCTGAAGAGAGTTTTTTGTTCAGATGGCTGTGGGGAAGCTTTTTCTCAGCACAAAACCCTTAAAAATGTAGGTAATGAGAACTGTGCTTCATTGAAATAAGAATGCTGAAAACTGTGCAAATGTACAGGGGAGGTTAATGAATACAGCTTATTGATAGCCCCTCATTGAGGTGACGATTGCTGTAACCGAACAAAGATTGAGGGGGACAGCTGGAGTGGAGCTGCAGTGTGGGTTAGTGGGGTTAGGGTAGAGGTTATAGCAGTGATAGCTCTTTGCTGCTGTGTGCAGCACACTTGTGCGCAGTGCCTCCCTTCTAAATATGGCTGGTGTTATTTTGCTTATTAATGTGGCATATTTCAATTGTATGCATTATGTGTTATCAGGATCTAGGCATCTTTCAAGCTGACCTTGGAGAATCTGTTTCTAAAATGAGCATATAAACCAAGATACTTACCATCTTTTACACTGAGAGATAGACACATCCCATGGTGCCACGCTTTGTTAGGTACACAATGTGCTGTGATTATTCTGTCTGCGCTTGGGTCTAAAGGGCAAACAGCTCTTTCATGACAAAGGTGTAGCAGATCTGCTGGTGTGAACGCAAGATTTGGGACCCAGCTGCCAGGTCATTCATTCTTCAGCAGAAGAGTGTCTGGCTAACCATTCCTCAGCGCTTGGTACTGCTGGGAGATGGAGGGAGTGCTGGATCACTCTCCCCTGCCACACAGCTGTGGTAGTGATGTGTGATGCTGGAAAGGCTGTAAGCACTTGGAGCTGTCTTCCTGGCCTGCAGATGTGCCTCACCTGGAATTAGGACATCTTCTTCCATGAGTGAGATGCCAAGGGATTACTGCAGTGTATGTAACAGAAACAAGTCCTCCTGATCCTTCGTAAGACTTGGAAAATCCTAGTGCTGTAGGAGTGTTTCTCAGGATTATGGGTTGGAAAAATGTCAGCAGTTGCTCTCAAACTGGCATCTCATTTGCCTTTCAGACCTAGCAGTATTTGCATTGCTGGTAAATCCCTGGTAACACGGACAGCTGGCATTCAAAGCTGGAGTGAGTGGAGAGGACTTAGCCCCACTGAACACACTGCAAGGTTGCTAGCAGCCCTACAGAGCAAAGACTTCCTCCCAAAAAGCTTTAGATGCACAGATCCCAAAATTACAGTGGAAGCACTGAGTGTCTGGTTTGTCATGAGGCAGGGTGACAGCAGGCGAGGAGCCCGTGACTGCCCTGCTGGTGTTTAGATGACACCTGCTGGTCAAGTGTCCCCGCTCGTCAGGGATATTCTCCATGCACAGAGCAAGGCATTCTTGAATGTACCACAGCACTGGGCTCAACGTGCCATCCTGATGAGAAAATGAGCTGCCTGTGAAAAAATCATATCCCTTATCTTACACTGTCACCTGATGTCATTACAGAGGTTAGAGCCAAACCACAGGAGAGAAACTCCTTCAGAATGGCATCCCCAATTCAAATTTTTTTTAGCTTGGCTCTGTCTCACAGTGTAATCCCTGGTGTTTTAGTGGGGTAACTTTTTGATGCATGTTTAATCCACCTCAGGAGATTCAGAACTTCACTGGACAGGGCCCTTGGCAGTCTGGTGTCACTTTGGAGTTGGCCCTGCTGTGGGTCAGGTGGGTGGCAGTGAGAAGAGTCACTTCCAGCTAATACCATCCTGTAAGTGTTACAGCCATACAGTTCAAGCTTGAAAATATGTTCAAGACAGCATTGCTTTTTACTCTTCCAGATACCCACAGCTTTTTCAAACAGCAGCAGCATCGGAGGGAGAGATGGCAACAAAATCATGCAGCTGTCAGAAGGGTTTCTCGGCGCTCTGTCAGCAAGGAGCGGTGGGTGGAGACGCTTGTGGTTGCAGACAGTAAAATGGTTGAATATCATGGAAGTGACCATGTGGAGTCATATATCCTCACTATAATGAATATGGTATGTACAATATTTCTGAGTTTTTAGATAGGCGAATGAAGCGAATCTGAATTTGACTGTGCTGCTAATTTTCCAGCAGGTCTGTAACATTGTTCAGGAGAAAAATGTACTATCATTCATATATATCTGAATTGAAACTCCGCATTTTAAAGTATTTTTTACCTTGTCTTTTGTATGGGCACAATTTTTCTTCAGATTTCTGCAAGAGAAGTCTTACAGCTATAAATGCTAGCACTAGTTTTCTTTCCACTGAAATTCTCTGTTGTTCAGTGGTGATTTCAGATCACTGGCTGTGGCAGAGAGAAATTCTACAGGTTTTAAGCATATGAATTCTTTCACATATTTGTGGATCAGAAAAGCACACAGGAGCCTGATGGAAATTGTAGTAACTTAGCAAAAGCTAAAATAACACCTTGGTACTCTTTTAGTCACAAATCCAAACAGCAATGTATAAGTTATTATGAAGCAAGTTAACTGTCCTAGATGAAGCCAGTACATCTGTTTTTCTAGATAAATATCCTTTTTGGAATACAAAGTTCATGTTGGAATAAAGAGAAGTTGATATTGAAATGCTTTCCTAGGTGGCGAGTTTCAAAATACAAGTTCTTCAGGGAACAGCCATAGCATCTGCCTACAGATATGTCTTCTGTTACTACCTGTATCAATATTATCTGCATCAGAGTAGATGTTGAGCTTGAGAGTCTATTGAGGATGTGTTCCATGTGGTTATCATGGACATGTGCAATACATGTGAAGTTTATCAGGTGTAATTCTAGCCATGGTGACTGATCTGTTGCTTGTGTTTATACAGTATGTTCCCAGCTGTGTCCCAAGCAGTCCAACTCGCTGCTGCGGCAATAAGCCTGAGTAAACAGGTACAAAGGTTGTTCAAGCACGTGAGGTTTTGTCCACGGAGGGGAAAATGCAGGGAATAAAATACAGTCATTATCAGGTTTGGGAACAAACAAGACTCAACATTTTCTCTGCAGTCTGACCTTAAATATTAGGGTTACTTAAAATGTTGCAATTTTCTGTAGAGTACCTTGAAAAAGATCCATACCCAAATCAGACCTCTGTAAACACAATTTCCACTTAATTTTGATATTGTCTCCTTTAGTGGTCTTCTCCATAACAGTTTTGACCCAAAGGCAATCCATTTTGTTCATTCATATTTCCTGTGATATCAGATGGCATGGGTCATATATATAGATAGGCTGTGAGTATATTCTGCTCAGATTCCCTTTCCTCCTGCCTAATTCAACATTTTGATGATGTTTATGACAACTGGGTCACATTTTTGCAGAGTTCAGTTCTTGTTCTTTTTTATGGATGTGTTTATGTTTATGTTCTTTCTTTTGAATGGAGTCATTATCTTTGCTTTTGTTTTTATCATCATCTCCTGTACTCTGAAGAGACAAGAGTAGCCATCATTCAACTAATTTCTCTTTGCCTAGTAATGACTAAATTTTGGGGCTTTTTTGTGACAGAATCCTGTTCATTTAAAACAATTTGATATGCTGGTTTATTTGCACCCTGAGTGGACCTCTCCATCAGTGTTGTATGAGTGTAGATGCTGTGTTCCTGTCTGCTTGTGTTTTTTATGAACTCTGAAATTTTTGAGAGGGAAATGGACATAATACAATCTTGTGTGGGCTTTTTCTCTTTAGCTTAGTAACTTTTGCCAAATGCTGTACCATCACTCATTTGGCAGAGCTAGCCTTCACAGTAGATCTAACGTTTATTGCATTTCAGTAAAATTCCAATGATTTGAGGATTTAAAAGGCAAAAGAACCCCCAGATGAGCAGTATGCTAGAAGTAAATGTCGTATTTTCTCTCTGAAGTTGTGTTCTGCTATAGAGGAATCAGTTAATCTCATACCTCCTGGCTCTGGCACAGGTCACAGGGTTGTTCCATGATCCAAGCATTGGCAATGCAATTCACATTGTGCTGGTCCGACTCATCCTCTTTGAGGAGGTGGAGGTAAGGTTTTTATTTACCTCAAAATATTTATTACAAAGCTTCTGGGCTCAATGCATAGAGGTGTTATCATATTTGCTTAAAGTAATGTTTTAAATTTACTCTGTTATTAATCTTCAACATGTTTGGGTTTAGAATAAATGCTGCCCTGGATAACAAAGTATTTTAGTTGACAACTTCAGGTATTTCTGCATAAAATTTCCTAGGAAAATGTAAATAGGGCAGTCATGTTAGGAATGGGGAAATGGAATATCCCCACTGTCAGAAGAACATGGGATGCCGTGGAAGAGTAGATAAGAAACAGAAATTACCTATTAACATGCAGAATCTAATTAACTAGCATTGCCTGAAATGTATTATGAACTGTAGTGCTGTGGTATTAGCAGATCTCTGAAGAAGTACATCTCTTAATGTGCGGTTTGAGCACATATTTTTTCTTTTTAAATCTCTTTTGAAGCAACATAAAATGAGGACAAAGTAGATGTTAATTGTATATTGTAGCTATATATTATTTCCAGTGTCTCTGTTTGACAAATGTGTCACTATATGCTTAAATACATGCTGATTTTCATAATTTTGTAGTTATTTTTAAAATACTGTGCATGACATAGCTAGCTATGACCTCAGGAACACCTTAAAGGGATTTTCTCAGTAGCTTAAGATTTATAACCACGAGCCAGATGGTCCCAGCATTATTGAAGACAGTAAGCCAAACCTCAAGGCTATGTCTTCAGAAATATTTATTGGGATAGAGTCTGTCCTTATAGCTCTCAATGTAAGTATAAGTGAGACAAAAACTTGAGGTTGCATCTAAACAGGACAATTAGGACCTGAGATCTATGTTGACCTCCAGTTAACTGTATTTGCTAAATTTCTGTGGCTGTTTGGATAAAAAATATGGATTCCTGTTCAGTTGTGGAATGGCAATGTTGACAGCAGCAGTGTTAAATATCTTTCAAAATTTGTTTCTAAGTTACCCAGAAATTACTGTTTGGTAACAGTTAATCTCAGATGCTTTTTAAAAATGAAGTAAACTGAAGCAAGATAAAGTGATTGTCCAAGATCAGAAATTAGAAAATTAAATTTTGGATTAATTTATTTTGCATACTTTTTATTTCAGAGTTTTCAGTAATTTGCATGTAAACTGTATAATAATAAGTTGAGGAAGAAGCATTTATGACTGCATTGTTTCTCTTTGGAATTGAAAAATATTGTGAAATAAGTACTCTGTTAGAAGCATAATTGTTCTCTGAATATGACAGTGTTCACATAACATTGAGTGACAAATTTGATCATGAAGTCCCACAATAAATATCTTCACCTTCTCTTCAGAGGAAAATTTGATTTCAAGAGAATATAATATGTTTGAAAGTTTCAGTTCGGTGCTGGATCTTATGAAGCTCGTTTGTCAAAATGTATGTAGAGTTCTGCATTCTGTATTTTTTCCTTTAGCTGAACCAATTACAGAAGTGTCATCATTTTAACTTAATGTTCAGTGTCAGATGAATAGGTACCATTGCTCCTAATGATGGCTCTAACTTTAGGCAAAAGCATAATCAATTACATTTGGCATACCCATCTTCACGGCTGACTTCACTGAAGTGTTGTTGCAATGCAGTGTGGTCTTTACAGTAATATATTCCTTATTTCCTATTAGCAAGGCTTGAAGATAGTGCACCATGCTGATAAGACATTAGCCAGCTTCTGCAAGTGGCAGAAGAGTGTCAATCCCAAGAGTGATGTCAACCCCACACACCACGATGTGGCTGTCCTTCTTACCAGGTACAGCAGCAGCTTGACATCAGAGACTGGCTGCTGTTTAGTTGCATTTTTTTGGTGATGGTATTTCTATTTCTTTTACAGGTTCATGCTGTCATTTAGTTCATCCTGTACAGAGCTCAGGAACGTGGTCAAAATACTTACAACACTATGTGTGTGCATAGGGGTTAGAGATACATCTTACTCACAAAATTGAAATCTGTGGGTCACAGGAGATGAGCAGTTTGCATAGCGCAGGTCATTTTCACCACCTTATCATATCTAATTTTGTGCACAGTGACTGCTCTATTCTTCTTGGAGACAATATACCAAAACAAAGCAGCTTGTAGGTGAACAACTCCTGAAGAAATGTACAGGTGCATCTCAGAAAGGAAAAATATTGTGCAGACACAGTGCCATTTATTTTTAAGCTTTAAAGCATATGATTTTTAAATATCTTCATAGTTGAGGAGGCACAAAATATCTTTTTTATGTCCCAGCAAGGGGGAAACAGAAAATTAAAGTGAGGTTGTCTGAGGTTATGCAGGGAGTTATGTCATGGCATGAAATGGGACTTCCGCAGGTCTGTAAATATGGATTCAGTCTGCACACAAGCGGCAGAAAAGATTGGGTCTGTGGTCTGAAAAAACAGTCCTTAACTAAAGTCTGTCAGGCCAAAAGGAAGGAAAAAACAACCTAAAACACCCTTCAAGTGACTCAGTAAAAAAGAGTCACAGACTCACTTCGGTTGGAAAAGACCTCCAAGATCAAGTCCACCCTTTGACCAATCTCCACCTTGTCAACCTTTTTTTGGTCAAAAATTTAAAAATAAGAATGGGAAATAAAGTCTCACAATGGTGTGAGATTTACCTCTCCAAATAAAAAGCGTTTGGACAATTCACTTGAATGAAACTGAGATATGGTGACTTTAATAAACCATGCTTCAAAATGCTGTCAGATGTGGAGGTTCTAAAATTTTACCTATGGGAGTTGAAAATAATTGTATATATCTAGGCACTACAGCCACATAAATATTGGCTATAAATTATAGCTATGTAATGACAGTAGTAGAACAAGTACATGTTTTTGCATATGTGTTTGTAAAAGTGTTAACACTATGCTTTACTTAAAATGCAAATTAGCACATTATAGGATGGAAACTCTCCATGCAGTGTCAGTGAAACTCCACAGTTGCTTTTAAGCTCTTTAAATGGCGCATCTCTTTTGTGATTCTAGAAAGGACATTTGTGCTGGCATGAACCGTCCCTGTGAAACCCTGGGCTTGTCTCATCTCTCGGGGATGTGTCAGCCTCACAGGAGCTGCAACATCAATGAGGACTCTGGCCTTCCCCTGGCTTTCACCATTGCTCATGAACTTGGACACAGGTACAGTTCACAGGGAAGGGGGAACCTGTCTGAGTCTAATTTATTATTTTCATGTTAATATTCAAATAGTGAGACAGAAACAAAACAAGAAATCAGTTAATACCACTATTATTAAAATAAAAACTGTTATTTCAAAGCAAAGGAAGAATAAATAAATTCTTAAGGCTTTGACCTGTTGTTTCACATACACAACTATTCAGTCTGCGCTAGAGCAGTACATCAGGATGAAATAATTAAGCTACAGAGAAGCGTGACGCAATTGTGCTAATTTTTCTGAGCATATACTAAATTTCTATGCAATTAGATGATCTTCAGATCAGTTCTGAACATTTACAGAAAATGTACCTTTATGTCAAGGCATTTCAGTATTGCATATTAGCTAGAAAATATTTTAAACTCATATAGTCAAACTTCATACATTAAACTTATATTTAATATTTACTATCTTTTCTGGTGAACCAATAAAGTCATTTTAGGGCACTTCTTAATAAGTGATATCTTCTGTATAATGAAGCTATTGTGGGTCCACTTAGGTCAACTTAGAACATTTAGTTTCAGACATGATTAAACATTTTTAATGATTGGGTATGTTTGCTTGATCTAAATTCCTCAGAATTTTAACTTTTTGGAGGTGTTTTCATTGGTTAGATTATTTGTTAAATCACCTGAAAAAAAAAACTGGATTTTTGAATCTGTTTTGGCACAGCTGTTTTCATCAGGGCAGAGCATTATCTCATGAATACTCTGGTTTGACTGTAATGCATCTGCTTTTCAACTGGACTGTATTGCCTGGCTAAGTCACATGTTCACTGCTGTATCTACAATCACATTAATTTCACTGTGAACCCAGCCACCAATCAGGATGGACTCTTCCTGATAAGATACAATAATGATGATGATGATGATGATGATGTTGGTAAAATGACCCTGTCACCCATTAATTGGCCACTCTTTATTCAACATCTCCATTGCCAGAACAGAAATTGTATAAATAAATAATGCTGAAATCACTACAATTGGATCTTGGTGCTGTGGGTTAAAGTTACTTGGTCCCCATAGCCTGTTGCTGACAGAAAGCTGTTTTCATCCACACTAATGATCTGAAGAGACTCCTTCCCCATAGATGGATGCATGTGTGACCTTCTCCTGGCCTAGCCTGGCTGGCTGGTGGCTCTGTGTCCTCCGGGTGCTGTAACACTCAGCACTGCTGTGCTTGCTCTGGCAGGAGTGGTGCAGGGCCTTTCCTGTGAGGGTTGTCTCCATAAGGAATGCTGAATCCCGTAGGGTTTGTTGTCACCCTGTTAACCTCAAGCTGGGTTAGCATACCCACACTGAGAATTTCAGGTATGGACAAGTTTTTAAGAACAGATGAACAAAAAATGAGAAGACAGACATGCACCCCTGCCTTAGATGAATGCCAAAAGTCAGCTCTTCACCACACTGTCCCTCTAGATGTGTGCAGCCCTGACATTCCACAGACCCTGTTTGTGGAAAAGAGCCTCTCAGAAAGGGCATATCCTTGCTTTTATGCCTCTGACTCATTACTGGAGTTGATTCTGACTGAAATCATGCTCTGCTTTTGGAACTTTTGAGTCATGATATGATTACATTTTTGAGAAACATGGTCTTAAGTGTTTTGAACACACTTTATGTCATTCGTGACTGAATCATGACCTGAGTAAACTCTCACTACTCTTAGGACTTACACACCTTCAGATGTTAACAATGTAGGTGTCAACATCTTCATATATCAGTATCTTTTTATGTTATTATTTCAGATAATCTTCACACTGAGGTGATGAAGAGGCATGTATATTTACTCAGTTGAATCCCATCCAAACTTTTTTTTTGTGATAATGACTTCTACAAACTGTTGATTAAAGAAATTTCTCAGCAAGGAGAAGCTGGAGAGAATCTGCTATGGAGATCTGTTTCTAAGGCACAGATTGAGAAAATTAAATAGGATGAAGGAATAGAGGTTGGAGGCAAATTCACTGAACATTCAATAATTTTGTAAACAGTATCTCTATTGCAGTCTACCAAAAGAGTTTTAAAAAGAAACAAGCAGTAGAGACATGATTAGGAAAGAGTTTAAGACAGAATGTAACAAAGCCTGGTCTTAGTTAAAGTGGTGCAAGCCTGCAATAATGGGTCCAAGAGTTAGGAAGCAGCCTTAGCTGTAACAGCTGTAACCTAACTTTGGGATTTAAACTGTGGCTTCTGGACCAACTGTGCACTAGTGTTTGGACTCCCTTAAAAGTACCCAAGTATAGTCTGTGAAAGTCTGTTCTTTGTTTTGTGCAGGGCAATATTTCTGTGCATAACAGACATGTTTGAAAGCCTGAAAGTGTGTAGATTTTTCATAGGTTTTGGGCCATATGTTGTATGTATATATTGTTTTTTAGCAAACAGGTAACTACAGCTCTGCAGGGGAGGAAGCAACAAAAATGTCTTTTTAAGCACAGAGTGGAACCTGTCGGTAGGTGTTGTGGCACAGCCAATCAGCTGGAATTACTAGATGGTGTTTTTTTATCTCCAGTTTTGGAATCCAGCATGATGGAAAGGAGAACGACTGTGAGCCTGTCGGAAAGCGCCCGTATATTATGTCTCGGCAGCTGCAGTATGATCCTACTCCACTCACCTGGTCACAGTGCAGCAAGGAGTACATCACACGATTCCTAGAGTGAGTGATCAGGTGGTAGCATGTGCCTAAATTGAGTACAGCTGTACTGGAGTTTGAAGTAAATCTTGTGGTGTTGTACTGATAATTATAGGGGGTTTTACTGTGCTTGAGTTAATTTCCATGGGGGACATACCATTGGCATGTTGCTCACTTATTTGGGAAGAGCTCTGTTATAGTGTTGTTGTCTGGAAGTGAACTCAAGTCTTGTCATATTGGCTCATATTGGTGCAATTCACAGCTTTTTGGAGTTACCAGGAAGAAAGAACACCAAGGACACTGACAGAATTTCCCAACCTTTGCCTTTGGCCACAGTGTCACGTGCTTGGCTGCAGTGACTTGTTCAGATCTGTTCCACTGTTTTTAGGAGCAGAAGTGTGGTCTAACTTCAAGCAGAGGCTGTGGAGTTCTCTGAAGCCAGTCTGCAAACCAAAATGAGCTCATGATATTTCCACTTTGACAGGCTGCATTTTGCCATTTTAAACTATCTCCTGCTAGGTGGAGTAACTACTTGGTTGGCAGAACTTCAGCATAACTTAGCTGGAATCTGGAAGTATTATTTCCATGGGCCATAATAAAAATTACCCCTAAGAATTAGATACTAAAAGTCTGTATAGAAGTGTCGGAAAAGTGTGGTTTTGGAACTTTTATAATATGCAATTTTTGTCCTTTAGTCGCGGGTGGGGATTCTGTCTGGATGATGTCCCCCAAAAAGAAGTTCTGAAGTCCCCAGTCATTGCTCCTGGAGTGATTTATGATGTGCACCACCAATGCCAGCTTCAGTATGGTTCCAATGCCACATTCTGTGAAGATGTGGATGTAAGTGCTGAATGTTTTTCATCATTCTCCTAGTAAGAACTCAAACTTCTCGAGCAGCATGGAAGTGTGGTCAGTGCATCTCACCTGCCAACTACAAACGCCACATGCTTAGAATCTCATAGCTAGATGTGCAGTGCAGGCATTGCCTGACACTCTTAATTCTGCATATTCTGGAAGTGAGTTGTTGCACTGTTTGCCTTGTATTTCACAAGATCTTACCGTATCTAAACCATATCTATGGTTAACTGCCTGTCCTTCAGCAGTGGAGTAATTTTGGTTTTAAACTTACAATACTGATTCTTAGGTAAATTATTAATGCAACTTAAATCCCTTTTTAAAATATTCTTCAGCCTTATGGCTTTCGACTGATCAAACTGTTCTGGGAAAAAATCTTCACTTCCAGGAAGAGTTTTCTGAAGAAATTAGGGTTGTGTTCTCTCCCCATTCATCCTAATTTTTCACACTGTTGATGATCCAACTAGCAAAAGAATATTTCAGTCCCTGTGAAAAATATTTATTTTGAAAAACCAGTATTTTCCCATCAAACGTTGGATTTTTATGCAGAAGTGCATAATTCACAGAGTACCCTGGGGTCTGTCTCACAGCATAGCAGAACAGGGTTTTGTGGAGATGCAAGGGAGCCGTGTAGACACAGAAGCTCTCACAGGATCTTGGAGCCCCACAGAGTAACAGGTTATATTAGCTAAAGTGCAGAGGTATGAGATTTTACCTGTACCTAGGTTCTTCAGAGCTCTTTGGGTCTGTGCAGCATTTTTATACATAGAACAGCTCAGAAACAGTGTTTTCAAGCGCTAGCCTAGCTAAGGGGTCACTAATTTTTGCTGTGCTTTGGGCAGCAGTTTTCAGTAAATTCTGGAGGCAATACCCAGCCTGCTGGCCCTGTTAAACACAGGTGTGTTTGGGCTATTGGCAGTGCTGGTATGAGCACAGCTGTGGACTGGGCACTGCTGATGCTGACTGTTTATTCCATTGAGATAATTATGTGTATCTCCATCTACTCTTCTATGAGGGAAATTATTTCTGATTAATCTTTTCAACCTTAATAGATAACATGATTACCAGTGTTGAACTACAACTGCTGAGTCTGAAGAAGATATTGAAAGGTTGCTTTCATTACCTGCTGTTAGAGTTTCCTTAGTTACTGTAATTTGTCTGTTGGTACAGATAGAAAATTAGGATGTAATTTTGCAGTATTGGTTTAGTCTGTCTCTCCTTGAGTTGGAACCTAATAGGCCTTTACATTTGCATCTCCTGATTAACCAATTTTACAGCTAGACATATATCAGAAAATTAATTGGTATCATCTCATTTTGCATATTACTGAAAGGCCTGTATTTTCCTGGTATCTGCACTGGCAAGAGATGGAATTGTGAACAGTACAGTCTACCTGGAATGTTGAATCATCAGTCTCTTTGTCATTTTGTCTCAGAGATCTGACTTTTCTTTGCCTTTCCTCTATTTACTTAACCTTGCTCACTGACAAGTTCCTTTTGTTTGTTCATTTTAATGTCTGACTGAATTTGATCCACAGATCCTTTTTTGAGAGAACAATCTGCATTTAGCTGAAGATGCCCTATGGTTCAGTGATTACACTTAGTGAAATCAGATAATTCAGATAGTGGTTTCCATGAAGCACTTAGGTGGCAAAGTGTCCTGTGAAGTATATAAATATTGTTCCTCTAATAAGGTAAAGAAAAGCAAGATATGTATTAGGTCTTACTGGAATTTGACTTGGAATTTTCCAAGTCATAGCTAGATCCATAGCTTCCAATAGAACAGGCTGTAGGAGTTCAGAACCCTCATCTTATTGTCCTTTTCTTCAAAACTTCCACTGGCTTCAGTGAAACTGAGGGTTTTTTAAATTAACTTTCTTCCAGGCACAGACCCTATTTTCATGGATTGGGTGGAAATGTGTATTATACTACTGAAGAAATGAAAACCCACTTGCTTTGCAGTGAGTCCATGGCAGAGTCATGAATTTCTGCCTGTTACCACCAAAGGCACACAGTACATAATGCATTATCTCATACTGTTATTATTTCAGTATTCTTAAAGATGGAAAATAGCTCTGATACACAGAGATCAATATGGAAAAACCTTGCAAAGCTAAAGAATTCCCTCTGTGAACTCTTGACTTTGAAATCTGTGGATGTACCTTATAAAAAAAGTAACTGCTGATTAAAAGCTGTGTTCACTTTCTGTGCGAGTTTCTCTGGTGTCCGAGGCACAGTGCAGGAGTACACTTTATACAGGAAAAACACAGAACATATTCTCTGTACAAGAGTTAAAATAAAGAATGACTTTCATAATGAGAGGAAAATTCATCAGCCAGAACACTTGGGTAGCTCTGCCTTAAGAACCTTGCAATGATGGCTTCACATAAAGTTCCTAAGGACC
This sequence comes from Pardalotus punctatus, assembly GCA_013400915.1. Lineage (NCBI taxonomy): Eukaryota > Metazoa > Chordata > Aves > Passeriformes > Pardalotidae > Pardalotus > Pardalotus punctatus. Next base: position 71,173 of record VZTX01005482.1, on the reverse strand, counting down.
ACTACTCTTGAACTAAAAACAGGGAACTGGCAAACAAAATTTGTCTTGTGTACATTGTCCCAAAACAGAGAGCCAAGATGCAGTGGCCCAGACATTTCATTCCAGCTGGAGGTTTGGAGTTCTTTGAGATGTTCCATGCCATCGGCTTTTTTTCTGGTGCTCTTGTTGACAAACCAAGGTAAACACACAAAGGAGAAAGTAAATAAAAGGCAACCCTCTCAAAGCAGACTGTGCCCAAGCTTAGCCATTTTAAACAGAAGCAGGTCCAAAATGAGCAGCCAGACTGTGCATTTCCCACTTGGACGAGCATTGCTGCCAGCTCATTGGGGCTGCATTTTTGGAAGTGCACAGTTTATATGTTGGCTTCCAAATCTGGCATGTGGCGTGCTCTGAGAATCCCAGTGGGAGCTGCTAGTGGGGTCCTTCTTATTGACTCCTTTCTCTGGTGACATTTAGAGCTGTCCCTGCTTCACAGGTTGATGCTGCCAGCTCTGTTTCCCCCTCCAGTGCTGGACTCTGGCATCCAAACAGCATCACTCAAGACCTGGGCTTTTGCTTCTGTTCTTCCTGTTGGGAGTGCACAGTCCCTCTGAGAGCCCTGCTTTCTCCAGCTCAGAAGTGGTCTTTCACACAAAGCCCCGATCAGTCAGGACTTCCCAAGCATGCAGGGCTCCTGTGTGCCAAACAAAAAGTAGCTGGTGTACATGAAGAGGGAGAAATAGTCCTCGATGCCCATCCACACTTCCCACAGAGCAGTTCTGACTGAGTGAAGCAGGTTTGATGAAAGGTAGCTGGGATGTTTCTTGCCCTGCTTTCTTTGTTGACTCTTGGGAGTTTCTGTCTCCTCTCTGGAGCTGACCACTGCACATGGAGCAGCAGCTGGAATGCTGTGCTTTATTGGCAATCTGCTGCATTAAACTGGCACTGATTTCTGAGTTACTTAACATTTAAGCATTCACTAACCACAGCCCTTATTCTCCCCAGCCCACTATGCTTTTTTCTCTGCCAGCTAACGGACTGCTTTTTTTTCAGATCATTTTCTTGCCATCTGCCAAGCTGATGTTTTAAGAAGCCTGATCACTTTTTCCTCATCTAGTTTTGGGACCTCCATTAATATTTTTGGAGACGTTATGTTGTTTGTATTTGCCTGACTGGCTTCTGTAAACTCCTTTAAATTTACTGTGCGTTTTCAGGCAGACAGCAATGCAAAATTGAACATTGTATTGGTTAGTACTCTACAAATGAAAATTGTACAATTTTCTGTTCACCTTATCTACCAACAGTAGTGACCAAAATTTGCTAAGCAAATTTTCTTGTGTGTAGCTGGGAGCTGAGCAGCCAACTAGGAAAATTCTTGAACTCATATAGTATAGGGAATTCTCTTGATAATTTACCATTTTTATTTCTCAAATAGTCCCTCTTTGCACAGTAATGACGAGTACCTAAATTTGGGCCCTTGGTAGTCCCTAACTCATGAAAAATCCCGCTCCCTCTGGAAATGCAACCCTTAGAAGGTTTTTTAAATGGCTGTACAAAACTGTGGGAGACTTCTGAAAATCTTGGCCATAGGAGTTCCACCCTGAGGAGTTCTGCCTCAGGCTGCTGCAGTTTTCTTTCTTTTCCAGAACCTTTGCCAAACACTCTGGTGCTCGGTGAAAGGCTCCTGCCGCTCCAAACTGGATGCAGCTGCGGATGGTACTCGGTGTGGAGAAAACAAGGTGACTGTGAGCCGTGCTGTTCTCAAGCTGTGCTGCCTGCCAAAGGGCAGGGAGGAGCCACACGCAGCTCTGCCTTTGTTCAGTGTGAAAGGGGGTCATCTTGTGACATCTCCATTTACATTTGCACTTAGTGTTCAGCCCTCAAGAGCTGAAATAACAAATAATTCATGGAAACATTTCCCTGCGGTAATGATCTGGAGCTCTTTGTGCTTTCTCTTCTCTCCTCAGTGGTGCTTCTCTGGTGAGTGCATTACAGTAGGGAAGACTCCTGAAGCAATCCATGGAGAGTGGGGCGTTTGGTCGTCCTGGTCCCATTGCACAAGAACATGTGGGGCAGGAGTTCAAAGTGCAGAAAGGCCATGTGATAATCCAGAGTAAGTTGAGTGCACTTTCTTTCCCTAACTTTTGTTCAAGATTTTTGAGGTTCTTAGGACACGGGAAGCTCTTTAGTATGAGGCTGTCATCAGCAGGTGCCACATCAGTATGTCACAGATACTGATACCTCTATTCCCAGTTTATACATATACTATACTTGTCCGAAATTCAGCTGGCTCGTCTTTTACAGTAGTCATCTTGTTCCTTATTCCTTACTCTCCACAGAGAGTAATTCAGCACAAAATGAAAAATACTCCATACTTAACATTTAGACTTTAGAGGAATAATGTAAATATTGCTTTATTGATAATGCAATAATTAAGTGAATGTCCTCTAACACCAGGTGAGAACAGCTTCTAGCAATCTGATCCTGAGGACTTACCTTTCGTGTTTTGTTGTAGTCATCAGCTTCAGACACGAGTTGTCAGGTACAGAACATGAAAGGCAGAACTCCCTAATACATATCTGAGTTCATGAAGACTCTACATCTCATTTTCACAAATTGCTAAGAGGCTGCCTGACAGCACGAATCACTTGTCTTTTCCAAGTGAACTGTCAAATTCTCTGGAAAGTATGGGATTTCAGAGCAGGTCACTTGATGAGTTGATTTGTTGTGAGCTCAGCCAGGTAGTGCCAAGCACTTCTTTGGGACACAGGAGTTGTCTAGACTTCTGTGCTTCACACTGGCACATTTGAATACTTAAACATGTGAACAGTATCTCCACCCTGTCAAGGATTCAGAGTCACCTTGTTGTGCCACTGGGACCTGAAATACTTTGTTATTTTAAAACTTTTTTTTACCCACAGTCTCATGGCCCAGTCTCAATGTTCCTTTTCTAGACCACAGTTTGGAGGAGACTACTGCACTGGAGAGAGGAAACGCTATCGCATGTGTAACATCAGCCCCTGTCGCAAGGGCTTGCCAACCTTCCGTCAGATGCAGTGCAGTGAATTTGACACAGTTCCCTACCAGAACGAATTCTACCACTGGGTTCCCGTTTATAACACTGGTATGAAGACACAATTTTTTTTTTATGTCTTGTGTAAAAAGTTGAAGTTACATGCCTATGAGAAATCTCTCTGAGGGCAAAAAGTCACTGAATTATAAGTTCTCTAATTAATTAGAGAGACAAATCTGCTGTGCCTCCAAATTCTGGTGTGCCATTTGTGTATAAAAAAGGCAGTGGTTCTTCTCTCCACATAGATAGTTTTTTCAGAGCTCTGGTGATAATGGCTGTGATTGTAACTAGTCCAGTTCCTGAAAAGGTGTTGCACTAAGAAAAGCTGTTGAAGTCATGTCTGTACTAATTGTTTGGGGTAGATCTAAACCATCTTTTCCAGTGTCAACCACAAAACAAGTAGAGTAGTGAGTGTGGTGTTGAGCTGTCTCTTTGAGCCTGCAGGCATCACTGCACCCAATAAGCAGAGCTTTCTGCTGCACAAATGTGGCTTTATGACTTCCAAATTCGGATCTGCGTGGTAGGCGTACTTGGCCTTTCAGTGAAGAAGTGATATCTGGTTCAGTATCACACTGTCCTGTACTTAGAGGCAGAGTCAATGACTCTGCTTTATAACTTGCTTGGTAACAGCTAGTTATTAAATACAAGGGTAATAGTTATTACCATGCAGTTTGATTCTTGGGTTGTGCATAAGTGTAAGGTATAGATTGTCCAATAGCATCACAGAATTGTTAGGGCTGGAAGGTCCAACCCCCCTATCCAGACAGAGTCACCTGGAGCAGGTGACACAGGAACGCATCCAGGTGGGGTTTGAATGCCTCCAGAGAGGGAAACTCCCCCACCTCCTTGGGCAGCTGCTCCAGTGCTCTGCCACCCTCAATGTGAAGTTTCTGCTCATGTCAAAATGGAACTGCCTGTGTTTTAATTCATGGTCATTCTCCTTGTCCTGTTGCTGGGCACCACAAGAAATGGTCTGGCACCATCCCCTTGACACCGCCTTTGAGATATTTACATGCATTAATGAGATCCCCTCTCAGTCCGTTCTTCTCCTGACTGAACAGGCCCAGCCCCCACAGTCTCTCCTCAGAA
>VZTX01005482.1:30845-62132 GCA_013400915.1 Pardalotus punctatus | reverse complement strand
GGGGGGGAAATCACATGCCCAGATTTTAGGGTTTTTACTCAGCATTGCTGGTTTGCTTCCTCAGTCCCATTCTGATTACAGATAAGTCAGAGAAGTCACCAGGCTCTTAAGGGAGTTCTGTGCCTTGTAATTCCATTACATCTGTGATTCTTCTACATAGTAGGGGATTGATCATGTCTGTGGTCAAGTCAGCAGCAGGTGTAAGATGCAGACACCACATAAAAAAACAGATTGTAATTTTTCTATGCTGCTGAGTGTTGGGGCACCTCAGCTAACATCTTACGTCCAGCTAAGAGCAAGGCACCGGCAGAAGGATGCAGCCAAACTTAAGGAGGTTTTTACAGGAGAGCAGCATGGAAGTCAGAAAGTCACTGAGGGACCTTTTACAAGGGCTAGTGGAGATAGGACAAAGGGAATGGCTTTAAACTAACAGGGGGCAGGTTTAGATTAGATAAAAGGAAGAAAATCTTTGCTGTGAGTGTGGTGAGGCCCTGGCACAGGTTGCTCAGAGAAGCTGTGGCTGTCCCATTGCTGGGAGTGTTCAAGGCCAGGCTGGATGGGGCTTTGAGCATCCTGGTCTAATGGAAGATGTCCTTGCCCATGGCAGGAAGGTTGGATGATCCTTAGGATTTCCTCCAACCCAAAATGTTCTGTGATTCAAAAAACATGGATTGATAAAAGCAAGTTTTGATCTGGAAAGGAAGAAAAAGAGTGAGTTAAATGCAAGCTACTCAAGGGAACATTTCAGAATGTGTACCCCATAGCTGGTAGAGACACATGGTCATTACTGAGTGCTCATAGGTTGGATCTAGTATTTCATGCATGTGCTGGATCACAGGAATTTAGGTATATTTTGGCCTAAAAGTTACAAAGATGACACCCTTTTTGTTTAAGTCTCAGAATGAGTTAATAAAATTTGCTGAAGCAAGTGAAACTGAGCCAGCTGCTTTAATGAGCTCCTTCTGAACAACCTGATTGCTCATATTCACTGGAGTTAAGTCTTTAGAGTTTTGGGTCCGAAATTAAAAAAAAAGGCTGAATTCAATGCCAGTCTTCCACCATTTCAGGAAATGTATTTGTTTTCCTTGTGTGTGAGTTTGGTATCTGTTCTGTGTTTAAAATATTAGACTTTTGGAAGTCATTGGCTGATTCTGATATAGTTTATTTACAGTTGTAGAATAACAGAGCCAAAGTCCCTGGGTTCAACCATAATAAATAATAATGATAGATAAATAAATAATTTTAGATAATGAATGCCAAATACAGTGCTAGTATAATTTCCTCAGTGGTGCCCTAACCAGCCTTCCTTGCAAATGAAAAATCAAATAAATATCAGATAGGATTAAAATGTGTGTCTTGGTTTGAAGACAGGTGTCTGCTAACGAAGGTGGGAACCTCCCTTAGAACCCACAAATTTGTACACCCTTCCCTCCGAATTATTGTAACTTTGGAATCAAGGGCTTTCAGGCAAAGGTACAGGGAAAAGGAGTAACAGTTCTTTACTAATATCTATGGCAAGGCAAACAATCAATAACAACAGTAGCAATAACAAACAAACAAACAAAAACCAGAAGATGCGGTGACAGAAGTCTCTGGGCTGTCGAATGCTTTTCCCGTTGGGTGCAGTTCCGGTCCCAGCCGGCAGGGGCGCTGTCGGGCTCCCGGCCGGGCAGGGCGGGTGCGATGACTCCCGCGCAGCTGCAGGGGGCGCTGTGGCGCGGTCAGCTCTGTGGGTGCGGGCAGTGCTGAAGTGCCCAGAGGCAGCGGGCGGGGCGGGGCGGGCAGGGCAATGGCGGGCGTGCAGCAGACGTGGGGNCACATCTGCTACCTCCTCCCCACGCCCAGCAAGCTCTTTGTCTCTTACAAAAGGAGTTAATAGTCCTTAAGTATCCAGCCATTAGTAACCTAGCGCCAGAGATGGGGAAAAATTCCATACTCCTCAACCTCCAACAATGTGGGTAGAGGGAGAAATACCCTATCAGTTCTAATGGGGCTCAGTAGTAAACATATAGAAAGAAAAGCAGTAAAAATTTGTGGGTAGGATCTAATTTTAGATCAGTTAACACAATCAGGAAAACCAGGAAAGCTTTCATATGTAGAAAGCATTTGCAAGTCTGAAACTCTGTGTGTGGTTTGTTTTGTTTTACTTTTTTTTTGACTCAGTAAGGGAATTATTTTTGTCTTCAAACTGATTTTGAGTTATATATTTACATCATCGTAGTTATGCCAGGATTATGTCAGCACTGTCTGCTTCTTGTTCAGTGATTTCTGAAGTGAAATTGCTTGCTATGTCAACACACAACTAGGAGGAGGTACAGACATCAAATTTCTGTTCTACATATTTCATTAGAAACAATGCAAAAGCTGAAATATCTGTCTGTAAAATCTGTGTCAATCAGGGCAATTCTGAGCAGGTAACAAAGTACCTGGAATTCTGGATTCTTCTTGTCATAAGAGTATTGTGTTATGTATATAAAAATGCTGCATTGAGAAAGTGGATGAAGTGGAGCGAAATTTAGAGCACTAAAGTAATCAGTTTAATCCCATGGCCAGGAATAGAGTTCTCCAGACAGAAGTAAATCACTTGTGTCACTTACCATGACAGGTCTTACCAAAACAACTGATGGATATTATGGCTAGTAGTTTTCACAGAGGCGCTGAGGGCTAGTGAGGATTGCGCACTTTACATTCTTGCTTGAAAATCTTTGTAGCTTCAATTCCACTGATATTCTTGAACCTGACTCACATCCCCTTGAATTCTGCCAGTTGTATAACCATGGTCCATGTGTGTCCTCTGGGTCTCACATTTTACCAAGGCATTTTTGTTTGAGAAACCAGAAGCACATCGGTGACAGACCTAAGATGCCATTTTAGGTCTACTAACAAGACAGGGAGAAAAAGCCCTCATTAAGGTTTTGAATTTCCTTTACTGTTCCTTTTTTAAAAAAGTTTGTTTTGGTTCCCAGTTCTGCAGTGTTTCTGTTTATACAAGTGAGATTCACAGTACCAAAGCTCAGGCTGTCCAGGATTTAGTTCTTAAGCTGCAAGAACTTTTAAGGGAGGAACTGCAGTCACCTTGGTGCACTGTGTGGTATTGTGTGTATGTTGGTACAAACTGGATTAATGAGAGCAAATTTTCCCCATTCAGAAGGATAAATCCTTTTGTCGGAGATCAGTTAGTTTATTTGCATTATCAGAAGTTTGCATTTCTCTCATTACCAAAAATGTATTTAAACACAGTTCTTCATATGACCCAAACAAAGCCAACAAAGGAGGAAGAGGAGATTAAAAAAAAAATCATCAGCCAGGAATGGGGAAAGCTTATAGTTACCCTGTAGCCCTCTGAGACCAAGGGAGCAGCTTCTGTCAACTCTGTCAGGCACAGGATAAAGCTGTCACCCAGCATCAGCATGCCTGCAGCACACAGGGATGCAGTTTCTAAATGATTCAATAATGGTACCTTGAAGTCCCTACTGACTGGTGGGTTTAAAGCCTACTGCTTTTCTCAGCAAAGCATTTCAACTTGCTGAGCACGAACAAATTGCTTTAGTGCTGGGCAAGACTGGGGTCTTTGAATAGACCAAAACCTGAAGACAGGTCCTCTCTTGCTGTCCTTCATCAGTGCAATAGTGGACAATTTTTAATTCAGTCAGATAGTTCTGGTTCTGCTGGAGAGTTTGCAGAGAGTGATACAAAGGCAGGGGTTATATGTGTCTTTGCTTTGACACCCATTTCAGCTGAACTCATCTTCCATGCACACAATTTATTTATTAAACTTGTTTCCTTCCTCTCTCATGTCTCAGTTTCAAAATTTCCTGTTCCCAAAGGCCAGTAGTGTCTGTGAGGGAGGTATGTGTTTGGCTCTTCTTACTCCATAGATGGAACAGACTAAGACCCTAATCCATCATAGAAAATCTTGTTTCAGAGGTCACTGGTTGCTCTTGCTGCAGCTTCTCCCTTCCCTGTTGCTTCTTTGGGGCATCTATCAGAATAGCCTGAGTCTGTCAGACTCTCCAGTATTATCTCTATTTATAGCTGTCAAGCAGGGAAAAAAAAAAGGATGTTTGAAATTAAGTGCCAACAGGTAGATGAAAATGATAAAATACGCAGAAGATCAGAAGCAACCAGCTGACTGCTTTCTGAGAGAGGTGGACAGCAGTGATGAAAAGTTTCAATTTTCTCTGAAATTACTCAGTCATCAGCTGATGGAAAACTTTCTTAGCAGTGTCCATGGCAATCCCACCCCTCCACTAATGACAGCTGGCTTTGCTGGTGTCCCACCCCTTTCTCCATCACAGCTGACAGCCTTGTTACAGCCTCGCTCAGCAGTGGCTGTTGACGTACCAGCAATGGAGGGCACGCAGGTGTTCCTACAAATCCACAAGTGCCAGTTATCAGGCTTGTGTCACTCTTAGCAATACAACCCTGGCTCTGGTCAATTCTCCTAATTCTGCCAGTTCTGTCAAATGGCAGGGAAAGTGAGCAAATGGTTCAGTAAAGACCCTGTGCATTGCAGTTCGATGTCCGGCCAAAGGGTTTTCTGAGTGAGTGTCCTTGTTTTCCTTTCAGCAAACCCCTGTGAGCTCCACTGCCGCCCAGTTGATGGCCATTTTTCAGAGAAGATGCTTGATGCAGTCACTGATGGTACTCCTTGCTTTGAAGGAAGGCACAGCCGAGATATCTGTATTAATGGCATGTGTAAGGTATTGGGTATGTTTGCATGTTTCTTTCTCTACAATTTTATTTTTAAAAGTTATGGGAACATGCTTAACCTTTTTTTTTTGTAGGATCAAGGTCAAGTACTCCATTTTATCACATTTTTAATGACCATGAAAACAAGTTTTTAGAAAAAGCTTTCCAAGTAGACATAAGAATAATTTCCACTCTTTTTAATGAGTCTGTTAGACTGACTGCTGATTACTTTTGGTGCCTTTTAAATCCTCTGGGTTTTTCCCATTATTTTAAAACATTAGTTCAAGAAAATCTGTTTCTGAAGAGATGTTTTCACAAAGGATTGTAGCCTTAGGGTTGTAACTGTCTGTGGGGTTTTTTTATGAAAATGCTGTTTAACAATACACCTGTAGTAGTCCTGAGCTATCTTGTAATAGGATCAGATGTATGTGGTTGAGGAGAGTAAAAATTATTTTTGTTTACATTAAATTGAATAACATTGCATAATAAGGTGATGGGCAAACACAGAGTATATAGCTCAATAATATTCTGTGTGTTGAAGAGTGAGTATAATGGTCTCTTCTTATTCTGTGTGTTGGTTGCAGGTTTCCAGGATGGTCTGTGTGCCTGTATGGCATTTGAAGGAGTGTTCTGTAAATTCTATAACCTCCACAGTCTTAGCATTGGTTTTAGAGAATTTCTTATAAATAAAATGAGTACTTTACTTGTAGGGGATGTATTTGCATGTGTGGTTTATTTCTTCAAATTGAGGGTTTGTGTCCTGTACCCCCTTGAAGCCTGATAGCTGTTTTGCTTTTATTGTCTTTGGAAACAAAAACAGGAATGGGTGACTTGTGAAAACTACATTAGCTTATCCAGTCTAGGCGCTGTATGTCCTAAGCCATTTAATCACATAAAAATGCAACTAGAAGGGGACTTCAAGAAGTTGTCTGTTTCATCCCTTTACAAATTACATTCCTACATATTCTTTAAATAGAGGGTATACATATTCTTTTCTTAAAGACTTCCAGTGATGGAAACTTCATGTTTTTAAAAGGTGATTGGTATACCCTCTATTTAAATTTTTATTTTAGCAGAATGACAGTGCCCCAGAGAGCAGTAATAAAAGATGTGTTTTAAGCTTTCCTTGCAAGACTCACATTTATGAAAGGGAATTACCATGACCCTGCTCAAGATCACAGTGAAGAGATCCTGCTTAATTTTGCCGAGAGCCAGGATGGGCCTTTGAACTGTGGTGGTGAAAGGCCTGACCTGGCTTGGAGCAGTTCGAGCCAGAATGAATCACATCTTTAGTGTATTGAAACATGTAGGAGATGTTGCATACCATGTCAGTGCTTTTGACCTTCATTTAAAGGAGACCAATTAATAAATTCAGAAAGGCCGTCCTTGTGGTTCATTCATTTTCTGATTTCCAGCCCAGCTGGAACCTTGCCTGTGACAGTTCAGATTTATACCTATTTTAGAGACAGCAAAACTTAATTAATCCAAGTTGATAGATCAGAGGTGGAAGGAAAGCTTATCTAATTGTAGTTTGTGCATCCCAGATACACTTCAGCATTAATAGTTCTGTGGCCTCAAAGCATTTCTGAGGAGCTCCCTGCAAGGTGCTGATTTTGTCGGTGTTTCACGTGGTGGCTGCTGCTTCACATCTCCTGGCAAACAGATTCATTTGGAATCACGATCACAGAATAACAATACAGGCATGAAAAATGAGACCAAATGATGAATAGCTAACCCAAATAGCTTGCAGTATTGTGAGACAGTGTGCTTTTATCTGAAACAGGAGCCTGGCATAACACCTGAGGAGCAGCTTTTTCATACATCTTCATCTAATTCACTAGTATTTTAGTCCAGCTAGTTAAACACAATAAGTACATTACAGGTTTTGGAGAATAAATCTGGAAATGTGTTTAATATAATTAGTCTGGTCCATCATTCTTGTAGTTTGATTGCAATGTGTTGCTAATGATATGGAAAAGACATTCACAAATGTTAGGCTATTAAAGCGCTGTTCTGGTTTTCAGAATTGTACTTCACAAGAGCACTTATATTTGTTCTGAGTACTAAAATAACACTCCACTGGTCTGAAATGGAGAAAAAAATTAAATTAGTAAGATATAAGATCCACTGTCTATATTACTCACATGTGATTGGTGTGTAGAGCAGATACTTTTTATCAAGTGAGTTCAGAGTTTTCCTACTGGGTATGTCAAAACAAGATAGATAGATCCAATAAAGAATTTAGTCTTCTAAATTAGTCTGATTTCAGTCTGATTTTGCAGTTTGTTATGAATTTGTTCTGAGCAATCAGAGAAACTGGTCTTTGATGGCTAAATGTGGTTTGAGATGCTTTGTTTTAGCTACCTGAGTATATTGGATGCTTTCCTAGCTGGTCTGACAAAGCCACAATGTGCATCTTCAAGTGAGAAGACAGTACAGACCACTGACTCCCTTGGTCCTTTCTCCCAATTTTTCAGAAGTGCTGCCTAAGCCTCAGTGCTGAAGGAAGGCTTCCAGTGAGGTGTTATTAACATGGTATTCCTTTAGAACTTGTCAATTCAAAGACAAGCTAAAATTTTTAACTCATTTGAAGACTTGGCCAATAAAATAGCTGGGTCCTCTCTCAGCATTGACCTTACACAGAAGAAGAGTTCTGTCAGGAGAACCGACAAGATTTCTCAATAACTTAATCTCAAATCATCAAGCTATATTATGACTAGTTTGTTGTTTAACTATATTCCTCAGCACTCACTTTTCAATTGTCACTTTTTCCCTTTTATTTAGAAGATCTTTAATGCACATAGCCTATCTTTCTGTGCTAAATTTGTACATCACAAGTGCACTCTTAATTCTTACTAGGTCAGTCAGTTGTTGCCCCAGTGAATGAGGGGATATACTACCACCAGACTATATTTGTTTAGCGCTGACACATACATAACAGGGATTTTTGATTAAATACAAGCCATCACATCATCTATAAGTGAAGCCTTATATGTTCTTTGCATGGGAGTGTGCAGATGCTGAGGGTGGAGGATCTGGCAATGCTCTGGTATTTCTGGCAATCATTCATCGCCTGTACAGAATTTTGGTAGACTTAAGTGACCTTCAATCATGCAAATGTGTGGTCTGTTCTCTGTGGTAATTCACAGTTCTTATGTTGAGAGACTAACGTTGTACTGGAAAATTACACAGCTGTTTTAGTACTAGGGAGTGAATATTTTTTTTTCCCTTGCTGAAAAGCAGTTTACACAACTTGGATTTTTATGTAGTAGCTTTACTGCTTCTCGCTGTGGTTCAGCTTCGTCCTCCCACTGGTACGGCAACAGGATATTGACTCAGACCCATGCAGACAAATTACAAGATAAATTACTGACATCAGGACATATTTCTCCCCATTCAAGGCAATGTCATGGCCAACATGAAATGAACACGATTTCTTTATTTGAAGAGTAGTGGGGGAGGCAAAAGAAAGGAAGACCTTAAAGTTCAATGTGGCATTCACATAATGGATATTCAGGCAGCACGTCCAGACCATGCCCTTCAGTGACAGCAAGGACTTTCTCTATCTGCCCCCTGCTGCCAATCTGACACAAAAGCCTCTCCATCTGGAAATGGAAAAAGGGCAATATCTCTGGCTGTTTTCCCTTTAGTCACTGAGCAGCAGGAAATAAATTGTTTGTCCTTCCTGTAATGCAGCCAGGCAGTTCAGGTCATTACGCCTGCCTCTGTATTGTGTGCTGTGAGCAGAAATAAAGCTGGTCTCAGGTGTGTCAAAAAAAGGCTCTTGGTGAGTGGGGCAGTGGCAAAGGACTGCAGGGAAGGATGCTAACTTGTGTTGCCCATGCCAGGGCACACAGTGGTTGCTCTAACACAGCATGGTTTACTGGCAGAGGGTGCACAAAGATATATTTGTGTAAAAAAATCAAAGCCTAATTGCTGCTGATATTCTTTCCTGTTTTATAACCTGCATTAGTCTCCAGATCCCCTTTAACAGCTGTTTGTCAGAAATTCATCACAGAATCATAGCTTGGAACAGACCTTAAATATCATTCTGGACTGCAAGTGCACATTGATGGGTCATGTTGACCTGAAAAGTTGGAGGTATTTTTAGAAAATATGGCTAGTGCATCCAGAAGAATCAGAATAATGAGGAAAGCAGATAAAAAGAAGGAAGCATCATGAAATTATTCTAATGGATGACAGAAATAATGTGCTATTCACTGGAGTGATAAAGGAAAATATGGTCTGGAAATTAAAGTTCATGGAAATGTATTTAGAGTAAATGAATTCTGTTTATTCTGACACATGAGAATATTGCTTTGTGATGGTGTTTAACAGCTTTGTAAGATGAGGCCCTGCTGTTAGATAGGAAGGTCATTGCAGCACCATCAACACCCCAGAGCTGGGGAATAAAACAAAGGCTTTATTTACTGTGGTAGAGTAAATTTTCTGCCCTGCCTTGTTCATGGGTATTCCAGAACTCCAAGAATGTATAGGAATATTGCATGTATAGGTAAGGCTGATGTCTGATCAGGTACAAACTGTTTCAAATATCAGAAGAACACTGAAATTCAAACTTCTGCAGTTATTTTTGGAAGGGACAAAGGGATTCCCTTCATATCACAACAATGTCATATTTTGATGCCACAGACCTGTTGCTAAAGGAAATTTATGGTCAAGTGGGAAAGATGTGAGCTGATTGTGACCGAGCTGATGAAGCACAGCCCATGCAGAAGCACTAATTGGCACCCCAAAGGCAGGAGAGATACGATGCTGTGGTGCTGCAGTCTCAGTTAGAGCCAGGGCTGCAGCACTTCAGAACTAATTAGTTAAACCTTTGGGGGTTTTTACACTACAAAGTACTTGGAAAGGAAATATTCTCAGTGATGTTCATCTCAAAGTATCTGATTGACAGTGTCAACTCGATAAATTAATTCTGTGTGCAGCCTCTCAAGCAAGAATGCACTGCATATAAAGATGGACAGAAACCATTTGAAAACATGAATTTTCTACCAGAAAATGCTAATTTGGAAAAAATAATGCAATTTGAAGACAAGTAATCTTTTAGAGAAGTTCAAAAGAGAAGCTCGCAGCAGTCATTAATCATATTTTCTAATAGCAAAGCATGAAGCACAAGGGTTCCTTCTGCAGACTTTCCCCACTTTTCTGTTTAAGTGGATATGTGCATAGTATAGAAAGACTTCAACTTCCAAGCCTCTCCAGAATGTCTTATTATTCCTCTGGTCCATTAAGAAACCAGATAAATATGACTTTGCTGTTTGCAGATGATTAATAAATGTACTAATAGTACAGTAGATCTACTGCAGAACGCATCACTTTGAGAAAACAGCAACACTCCAGCCTCTTTAAATTATTAGGAGGTGTTAAACATAAACACCAGTGCATCTGTAGATAGCAGGTGAAGACACAGGTCTGGAATCCTGGCAAGATAAAGAAACATCCTGTTTGCATAGCAGTGACATCTGTGTATTCTGAATAGTTGGTTAAATCCGTCCTTGGTCAAACAGCTACATACTTGGAGGCAAAAAGTCACCTTCTTAACATCTCCTCTGTAACACTGTACTGCTCACACGTGTGGTTCTTGGTGCCAAGATCTGTCTGAGTGCAAGACATTACAAAACCTTGGATTTTTTGAAAGTGGCCTTCACTGAGAGGAGAGAGAAGCTGAGGCTACTGCAGAACCTTTGGCATGGCCATGACACTTCAGAGGTGGTGTTAAAGGTGCTGGATATGTATTGGCATCAACTGATGGACAAGTCTTTTTTTGAGTCTTCTTTAAAGTGACACCACTTGACACCATCTGTAGCTTGAGGCCTTTCCTTGCTTCTGTTTTCCACAGTATCTCTAATTGTTCGTTAAATCACTGCCACTTAGATAAAAAGTGCACTAAGTGCCACTTAGATAAAAAGTTTCTTAAGCTGAAAATGATAGAATACTAGAGAATGTAAGAGCCTGTATACCTAGATTAGAAAAATAGATAGATTTTCCTGACAGAAGCTTGCAGAAGAGTACAGTAGCCAATATACTGAAGATGAAATAAGATCAAAATCAAGAGGTAATACCCAGATTTTCATACAAAAGAGAGCTTTAGAGAAGTTGGTAGGTATTGCATCTGAAAGCTTATTTTGAGAAAAATCAGCTGAGAAAACCTTTGCATACTACCAAACTTCTGGCTGTCCATCTACATCACAAGGCCTCCAAGTATCTCAGAAACTATTAACAACCACTAAGTATTGCACATTAGATTGCGTTCTGCAACCTTGCTTGTTTTTGAAGAGAGGCAGAAAAAAAATCCCAAAACCAAATGAACATTTTGTTGAAATTTTAAGATATTAGAGCACAGAATTTTTGGGCTGGGCAAGGAAGTAGTTTTTCATTACTCAGTGTGAATAAATTTTTCTCTCACTTTCTCACTGTAGTAAGTGTGAGCTGGAAAATCAGCCTTAACCAGAGCTTTATCTTGACCCATGCCTTGTGCTGGCAAGCTGGAGAAGCATTGATATAAAACTTTATGCCTGCTGAAGAGTTAATCTTTGCTAGGGTTTGACTGTAGCAGAGGTTCTGTGCTGCCACATGGCCACAAAAAGCTGGCAGAGATTTCAGTGCTGTTCCTGCATTGTGTTCCTGGGAACCTATGGATGGGTCTATGACATAGAAAAGCAGACACAAATCCTAGACGTGCTGGCCAGTCCCAGATAAATGAGGCCATTTGGGTGGCACATTTCTGTCTCTGTCTTTGACATGGTGATGGTTACTGTTTGTTTGTTTGTTTGTTAGCTGATAGTTTGTTTTTCACCTTGTGAAATACACTATATTATCACTGGTTTAATACACTATATAGGATATACAGTAGTCCTCTTCTTAGGAGTGCAGTGATACATGCACTCTCAATATTTCATTGTTGAGGCCATCTTTATTCTGACACTGTTTTTCCTTCTAGGCTGTTGGCTGTGATTATGAGATAAATTCCAATGCAACAGAAGACCAGTGTGGAGTTTGCCTGGGAGATGGCTCTGCTTGTCGTACAGTGAAGATGATGTTTAATCAAAGTGAAGGATTTGGTAATATGGGTTCTTATTTTAAATTCTTCCGTTGGTGAGCTAGTTTCTCTATTTAAAAATGATTAAAGTGCTCCTCATTGAAAGCTGAGTGATCATCTGCATGGAAAATTATAAGTGGGTGTTTCAATGAGTCATGCTTCTGCCAGAAAAAAATGCGTGCTCTGTGCTTTTTAAGTTCACTGTCTTATAGAAGTTTTCGGAGACCCAACAGGTCCTATGCCAGTTAGGCAGTTAACAGTAAAATACAAAATAGCAAGTGCCTTTACAAAACAAATGTAATTTGCCATCGTGAAAAAATCTGAACCTTATCTCTGTACAGTGGAAAGCACCAAGAAAATGCTGGAGTGTGTGGCTTGGGGATTCATTTCTAGGCGTCTATATAAAGGGTAAGAAGAGTAACTGCCTGCAGGGCTGAAGTGGTCTGAGTAAACAGTTGGAGGACTGAGCCTGTCTTCGATGACAGTTGTGAGACGTTCAGGCTTTAAGTGGACTTGTGTGGGATGAATGGGAACTGGAGAGTCTGGAAGCAGGAGTGGGAGCCTAAAACTGGGTTAGAAATATGGCAGTGAGCTGGAGGTGAAGAGGCAGCCGGGATGAACAGCTTTCAACGGAAAACCAGGACGGGAGGGGGAGAGGTGAGAAAGCAAGGCACTGGAGAGTGTGCTCAGAGTAGGGTGTGCAGCTAAAGACAGAGGCTGATGCAGAGATGAGAAGTCTCAAGATCAGTGACTGGTACCTTTGTAGTGAGGAGGGAGAAACTGCAGTCAGTGCCTTTGGCTGACTTCAGGGTTCGTGGAGTTTCTCAGATAAGATAGTTCTGCTTTGCGCAAGTATGATTTGTGCTACTAATTCAGAGCTAGCTTGACAAGATTTTCCAAGTTTGGGGTAAAAGCTTCTTTAATATTTCAGGGTTTTTTTCTGTACTTGAGTTTGCTTTCCTTCTCTCTGTGTCCCAAAGGTGATCTGTGAAGACACCTGCAATTCTGCAGCAGTGCAGGTTGCATTTGTATGTGAGACTTACAAAGGAAAATCTGGAGATCTCTCTCTTTCAACATTACCATAATCCTTCAGCCTCCGATCTTTTGCTTCTGCAAATCTAAAATTCACTCAGCCTTTGACTGTGAGCTTTCCAAGGCTAAAATGAAAGTTTTTTTGAATAACAATTTTTGAATAACAGTTTTATTTTTTAAAAACAATTTTACATAAAAGGTCCAGTATTGTAATTTATGGAAATGTAAGTACCTGTTATCTTATTTAAATCCATTCTGTGTTTTATATTCACTTAGTTTTTCCTTGCAACAAGATTCAGTCAGGCTCACTGACAGATACTGCTGAGGGATACTGAGTGTTAAGTAAAATTATTTCAGTGCTTTAGATTCAGTAAAAAATGAATTGATTTTTCAGATTCTCTTCCTTCTATAGGCATTGACTCCATTGCAGACAAAAAAAGGAAAAATGTCAGGCAAGGCACAGGTCGGTGGGCTCTTCAGGACAATGTGTGGATTTCACTGATGTGTACAGGTGTTAAACTGGGAATAAGAAAAAGGTTTTGTTCACAATATTTTCTTTATGTCACAGTCTTCTTTTTGTCTCTGACAGATGCTGTGTTGTTTTGTCAGATTTTGTAGTGGAGTGGCTGCTGAACAGTTTATATAAACATAAAAACTTCAGGCTCATAAATTCAGCATAGATAACAAAACCATATTAGAGCATACTCCCAGTCACTGGCAAAGAAGATTTGAAAAGTTTTTCTATGTTCAGTGGCATAGAAAAATACAAAGCCAAAGCTAATATATTCTGATTCAAATCTTTGTTCCGAACCTCAGTCCAGCAGGGCATTTTTTGGGACCAGTGCTGCAGCATTGTCTATCCTCTGTGCAAGCTGACTCAGTTACCATGTCTAGTTAATGCAATGCTAGGAATGAGTTTTAGTAATTCAGCCTTTCACTGCAGGGCAGGGTGATCAGTTTTACCTGAAGAAGGCTACTTAGAAGTCTTTATAGAAGTCTTACTGCCTCATGGTCAGAAAGAAAGGTTTTAAATATGTATTATTGCTTGCATTTTCTTAAAAATTCTATGTCTTTCCTATGGATACAAAATGGGAATAGCAGTCCAGGGGCATCCAACAGAGCTGCAGGAATGGTTGCATCATCTTTGTAGTGGCTTCTGTTGGAGTTTCATGATGGAAAGCAAATCAGAGGTCTAATGTGAACACATTGTCTCAGCTGTTGACACTAATATTAGCCCCCTTGTTTTAAGGGGGTTTGTTAGAAAATCTTTTAAGTTGCTTTGGCTGAACTTCAATGGCTAAAAGGTTGCAGCATGAGCAGGACATGGAAAAGTGAGAAGGTCACGCCTGGGGGAAGAAGTCATTGTAGTGTCTAGAGCTTGGCACAGAGGAAAATTGTACCTCATGAATGTATATTTTTAAGAGAGGCTTGCAGATACAACAGGCTGGAGAGCAGGAAAGTGAACTGTGATGAAGAGAAACAGTCAGATCCGATTATCATTTGATCTGCAATTCTGTGCTCACAGCCTGAGTGAATTACTCCTTTCTCACAGAAGTGGGAAAAAAGAAACAAGTTCTTCAGTCCCTGTAGAGCTGTGCATACTACAAGAGTTTCATTAATTTATTCATGTCTGTGTTGGGAGCATATAGATTTAATTTTAATTAAAAAGGGAAGGATTAATAACATTTGAGAGTTGCCAGTTCACAGATGTGCAGAAGCACCCACAATAGGGCTGCTCCAGGATTTAATGAGCCCAGTGTGTAGGTAAGACAGCTGACATTTTGACTGAATCTTGAATCTCTAATCCTTATCAAATGAACCACAGAACCAGGAACAGTTACATAAACATCATCCACAGAATTAAAAAAAAAAAAATTTATTATGTTGACTGACAAACTCAAAGACTTGCTTCTGATTAGCTTTCCTTTCAAAATTAGATAATGTTTATTGGGAATCAGCAAGAGGCTCTGGGAAATCAGGAGGTAATTTAGCTGGGGGGGGGAGGGCCAGGGAGAAGGCAAAGTGATACACTGACCAAATGATAACATTCCATACCAGACAGTTGGACTGCATTTAAAATAAGGTTTATGACCAACATCAGGTGATTGGCAAAAACAACTATGCAAAATCTTGAAAAGGTATACAGATTTTTGTGTTGCAACAGAACAAAAATTGTTTTATTGTTTTTATGTTTTGTGTTTTGAACAAGTGTTACTCTAATTGCATTGGAAAAAAAAAACCCCAATCCAACCCTACTGTAAAAGGACATCAGCATTGCAAAGCCAAGCTGTCAGGATGTGACATAATTAAGATTTTCCATGCTGTGTTAATTTGGCCTGGTTGTAAGTATGCCTTCTAATCAAGCCTCTAGTTACATAATCACACGCTGTGTTCATAACATGTTTTCACTGAATGAATAGAACATTCGGGAGAATCATTAGACTTTGTTACTTACAATAGACCTAGACTGCTGATTTCCTGAATAGTAGAAGTTATTCAGTGAGCCTCCAGATTTTGTTACTTCATTCACTTAGAGAAAACTGAAATGTTTGTATTTCCACAGGAGACTTGCAAAAGGTAACATCCAGAAAACTCTCCTTCTTAAACATAATTCACTGGTAATCCATATATATAATTATATATTATCAATGTAATTAGGAAGAACCTGAAGTAGACAGATTCTGTTTTGTACCATAAGCAGCATATGACATTTTGACCAGTATTTCTTACACCACAAAAGAGCTGCAAGGAAGAATCAGATGTTAATGACTCTGGGGCACTTGTTTACAGCAGCAGGTTGTTGTACAGAACACAAGTAGTTCTGGTGGGTGAAGAACATTGATACTGAAGATAGCTTAGTGTGCCCAGTGTGGTTTATCTCACTCATGAGAGTGAGTAATCAAAGGTGATAAGCTCATTTTGCGAGAAGGGTGAACAGGATATGAGTCTCAGAATTTAATTCATGACCTTCAGTAGTGTGTGATGAGAACTGGGGAACTCATGTTCCAGTGTTGAAGTAAACCAGCACAAAACACAGCTCACACTGCCAGTGCACCAGCTGTAGAAATGCCATCCATCTAATTTCTAGAGCTCAGCTAGGGGCAATAACAAGAAATCTACCTGAGTTTGTGTTCAGGGATCTATGTGAACTTCCTATTTTTACAATTCAGCAGCAACAGCAATAGCAGTTTCCCATAAGGTGAGAATGTCACATATTGCCTGTTCTGTGGTGGAACAAAATTCTGTAAGAGATGCTTTGGGTCATTCTTAACACACAGACCATAAATCACTTAACAGATAACTACACATGAGGAGCCCTTGAACTTTGTTATGAAAATCAGTAGTTTACAAAAATGTGTGCAATTTGTAGTAGTAATTTGAGGCATTTTAATAGCTTTCATTTTTTTGTTGTAAGGCAAACAGTCACAGAGAAGTTAAATGCCTTAGAAGAAGGTACATGGAATGCTGTACATGCCTGTATGTTGGGTGATGAAAACGTTCTTCGCAAATTGAAAAAACCTTTCTCACAACAGACAGTTAACTTGCTTTCAGTCCCTGGCATCTCTCCAGATTGCAGTATGCCAGGGCCTTTGGGTATGGTTATGGAAATGTTGATGCTCATTGAGTGGAGTAGATTTCCCCTGGTACAGCTCTGAAAGTAATTCACCTCGGCATCCCTTCTAAATGCCACTGGCATTGCCTAAACACTATTCCCCTACAGATATTAGAAAATCTGACTTGGAAAATCACGCTGTTAATGAAATATGAGCTCTCTGATAGCAGACTTGTATGTATATTCAAGCAAAGCTGATGTTTTAATCACCTTACAAATAAGTAGAATGCAGTGACATTTCTGTTGTTCACCTCCATGAACTTTTCTTGTCTCTTAGGATATGTGGATATTGGGCTAATTCCAAAAGGTGCAAGGGGAATCAAAGTCATGGAAGTTGCAGAATCAGGAAATTTCCTTGCTGTACGAAGCAAAGACCCAGAAAAATACTACCTGAATGGAGGCTTTATCATCCAGTGGAATGGTGAATACAAAGTAGCAGGCACGATATTTCACTATGACAGAACAGGGGATCTAGAAAATCTGACTGCTCCAGGACCCACCAATGAATCAATTTGGATTCAGGTAAACAGAAGATCACAAGCAGAACCCACTCTTTTGAATGGCAGCAGAATGTGCTGGGGCTCTGAAACTGAAGCTGGGAAAATACACGTGTTGTTATATAAACCACTCTGTTAGCATGCTGTCTTGGAAAAAATAGTGGAGCTGTTTTGGAGACAAATAAGCACCTTGTTTAAGGGCTGTTCATCCTGCATGAAATTACATGTTCTCTATCATACTCTGATGATTCCTAAAAGGCAGGAATAATCCTGTGCTGCCATTAAGACAGGGATCCTGTTGCCTATATGTGGGCAGTCCTTTGCCCAAACTTCCTTGTCTCTTTTACCAACTTAGACCAACACATGGCTCTGATGTTAACAGATCCAGATGAGAAGTAAGTTGTCACAAAAAGGGAGCTGATGTCAGACTCAGTGAGAACAATGAACAGTGAGAGCTAGGGAGGGCTGACAACAGCAACAACTTACACTGAGCAAGGAAAGCATACAGAATTACATAGATGAATTAATAGCTTATGGTAAGTGAAACTGGTCCATTTAACATCCACAGAGGGTGCTTTCATTTGTTATTTTCATGTTGTTTTATGGATTCTAACTTAAACATAACCAGCTTCTGTCAGTTCTGAAAATATAATTTTGAATTTTCCCTTTGAATTCTGAAAGTATCTTTCATGGCTTGTTTGCCTGTGTATCCACCATGCAATTAAAAGTATTAGGGGTATGATGGGAGACCACTTTCACACTTTAAATGTCTGGTGAGGAGACAAAACTAAAGGGCGCTCCATCATCATTTTTAGTACAATTGGGAGGAAGAGTAAAAGTTCATTGCTGAAGTCTTTTATCCCTTGATGGTGTTTACTTTCTCCCTCTCAGTTAAATTTCTTAAGTGCCTCTTCTCTGTTGGAATTTTTATTCTTAATTCAGAAACACCAAAAAACAGTACTAAAGCAGTGTCTGAACAACATCTGTAATTTTTCTGACTTAATGGTTGTTTTGTAACAGCTATTTCAGAAGGTAGGGAAATTATTATTTATAATGGGTGTAAGCAATAACTCTTAATCAACAGCATAGGGATGCTTTGGGTGGATTTTGCATTATCTTTTCTTACAGTCAATAGGATACCAATTATGCTGACCCATTTATTCCCACCTGTGTTTGCAGAGGTGCATGGTAAACAACTGTGTCTCTGAAAGACTCCTGTGTGCCACTGTCAACATGGAAGTGCAAATTTTGCAGGTCTGCTTGTCTGAACTGGTAGCAGATTCCAAAAGGGGCAGCTTTCATTCTTCCAGTCTCACACTTTGAAATATTTTGGCCAGTAGAATATTAATTAAATAATTAATAACCCATACTCTTTCCAGCTACTTTTTCAAGAAACCAACCCTGGAATTGAGTATGAATACACTGTACGTAAAGAAGAAAGTAATGAGAATGAGATTGGAGAGCCAGAGTATTTTTGGCAGTATGGAGAGTGGACAGCCTGCAGTGTTACCTGTGGAAGAGGTAATTCCTTGCTTCCTTTTTCTCTTACTCTTTGTCTTCATTACAGACTTAGTTCTCAAAGAGCTAATGTTCTTTAATCTGCATTTGTTGGGAAATCAGAGCACGTGGTTACAAAAATATGAGGAATAACTTGTTTACTTTGAGGGTGACAGAGCACTGGAAGAGGCTGCCCGGAGAGTCTGTGGGGCCTCCTTCTCTGGAGACATTCAAAATCTGCCTGGTGGTGATCCTGTGCAGTTTACATCAGGTGACCTTTTAGCAAGAGGTTTGGACTGGATGATCTCCAGAGGTCCCTTTTGACCCCAGACATTGTGTCATTCTGTGAATAATGTATTTTGACTTCAGAATAAAATTTTAAAAAACTGTTTAGATCAAATAGATTTCTAAAACACCTGCCCTGAAATTCTCAGCTTCTGTGAACCAAAATAAGAAAATATGATTTTCTTTCCCTGAAAATGTATTGTCAATACTGTTCACCATAGCCCTACTTTCCAGCAGTGCTAATTTATGACCTACTATTTTTTCCATATTAAGTCTTTTCAATATATTAACTACAAAAAATATTTGTTTCTGTCCTGCCTTGACAAGCAACAACTACGCTTTTTGTGCATTACTCAATAATTGCTTGTAATTGATTTAAATTAGTCTTGAGAACTTCCATGTTTTTGGCAGTTTGGCAATGGCTCGGGTACCATTGCAGTTCTATTGCAGTTCCTGTGCAGCACCTTAAACCAGACTAGCAGAATGATGACCATGAAGTAGGATTTAACAATAGGTCTAGAAGTTTGCCTCTGGTAGCAGACAAAAAATGCTAGCAGGAAAATTGTCTCTGAAGTAGCTAACATCATTGAGATAAAGATAATATTTGTAGTAAACCAATAATAAGAATAAAAAGATTGAAGGTTTCTTTACATCAGTAATTTTTTTTAAATCCATACATTGTGGGAATAATTTTTAAAATGTGAGGAGAAGGTTGTATGTTACAGGAAGTCTGCACTTGGGAGAAAGGAATTGTAGCCTTCCATCTGAATTAGCTCCTCAGTTTCACAAGACAGAAAGAAAGTCCTGGAGGATAGGACAGGAACCTTATTCTGTGACCATCTGTGTGAAAACAGTACAGACAAGTAGAAGATCAATGTTACAACCAGACCAATAATATGAGAAAGGCCTTTTTTAAGCTCAAGTATTGTTATTGGGTTTTGATAATTACTGCTTTTTTAAGCTACTTTGCAGAAGGAAAGAAGAAGGACAAAGAAGTTTTGAAACAAATGCACCTGCAATTCTGGAAGTAGTGGTGATTGCAGGACTACCAATTTTTAAATCTCTCCTGTCAAAGAAGACACTAAAATAATGCATTTTCACTGGGTCAGATGAAAGGCATTGCATGACCTAAATTCTAGAAGATTAAAAGAAGGACTTTTAGAAGCATAGTGTCAAATATCCCATCCCAATAACATTCACATATTACATTAAAAATATTTTTATATATATAATCAACATATTATAGAGATGTGTATTCATTCATATATATGTATGCTTGAGTAAGTAGATGTTGTGATTTGTTTTGTGGAGTTTTTTTTGAGAAGACTCTCAGAACAAAACACTGTGTGCTTTCTGGTTAGCAGAAAAACGCCCACCATTTTCTCTAAATAGATGCACAAAACAAATGTTTTGCTTAATGGTGTGCTGTAGGTTTTAGTTCTGATACCCACCTAGTTGTGAGTCATGTTTAATGTAAAAATTGTTATTATAAAAAAGGGGAGTGGAGGGTACTAATATATTAGTACACTGTTTATTATGCTGTTTTGATGTTCTTTTTACATCAGCTGCAGTTTTCCCAGAACTGTTTCTCACAAGGTAAATTGTAGCCCTGTGTACTCCTCTGTCTAACAAACTGTGTGATGTGGCTTTGATTTCTAACTGCTGCATGGATTGCTTGAATGGAGAACTGTGGTATGTGAGGTTTTTTCAGTTTTTTTATTTACTACTTGATTTCCTCTGTTTGCTGCATTTGTGCTCTTAATAAATGTTCTTTGAGCTTATTGCCTTTGTATAAGTAGAAAGTATACATTTCAGACAGGGTGTTGGTGACATCATTTGGAAGGGGAACCAAGATGTGCATCCCAGCTCACAAAGGGCACAGAAATCTCACCAGTTCTCTGCATTCCTTCATGGACAGACAAAATGAATAAACATGTAGCCGTCTTTCCTCTGAGATACATATGTTTAGAAAAGTAACCGGATAGGTCTAAAGAAGGATGAAAACATGATGCAGTCAGGGTATTGTCTCACTCCTTGCCCATTAAAAAAGAGAAACCCTGGCACAGAGTTTCAGTGCATCACTTGGAGTAGGGGAACCTGATATTACAGCCTGTCTGCAGTGCTCTGTGGGTACACATTGTTTATTTTGTTGTGCTCGGGGCCATTGGAATGTGGACCAGCATTGCTGTTCAAAGCACCAGTAAGGTTGGAAAACACCTGCAAGGTCATGGAATCCCTGCCTTGACCAGACACAGCCTTGACAATTAAACTGTGGCATGAAATGCCACATCCAGTTGTTTCTTGAACACTCCCAGGGATGGTGGCTCCGCCACTGCCCTGGGCACCCTGTTCCAGTGCCTCACAGCCCTTTCCTTGAGGAAATTAAAGAAATTCTTCCTGATGTCTAACTGACCTCCACAAAACATCCTTCTTGCTTTGAATGATGTGATTGATTTGCTCTTAATGTTCACTCTGTTTAGATTCAAAACTTACTGCCGTTGGCAGTAACGCGCTTGTAACAAATCACTGATAGCTGAAGTGTTTTGAAAAGTTTGCAAGATTAAAGTGCATTGAAGTAAGCAAGATTATCTTCTTCTGTGGGCATGCTGCATGATAAGTCTTATTGAAGACAAGCCTACAGACAGATAAATAAGAAAAACTATATTTATTTGGCCTAAGGTTAGTAGTAAACAGCTTTCAAGGTTTATTGCAATTATAATTTGGTAAACAGTAAGCCAATATTTTTAGGATAAAAAGGAGGACCAAGAAAAGTGAACTGTTGAACTAACTTTGACTGTTGCAGCCAGCGGGAGAAATAGATCCTTACTTGGACTTCTGTTCTCTTGGCAAACCAGGACCTGCCAAAGGTTCAGCATAGGTCCTTTCATCAGCACTGGTCAAAAACACAACAGTAAATCCAAGGGCACTTCATCCTTTGGTAACCACAGAGATCAGGACAATGCAAACAAATGCTTTCTGTAGCCGAGAAAGTGAAGCTGCCTTAGGAAAAGACAAATTGGGCTACAGGCAGGGCAATGGCCTGATGCAGGAATGCTTCATCAGTCCTAGGAGAAAAAATACAATTTTAGCCCTATGATATGGTTCCTTATCCATGGGAAATATGCCTGGAAAAAGTCCCAGTGATGAATAAAGACACTGTAGAAAGAAGCTGCCTCTTCCCGGAATGATCCCAGGGCAGGTCCCTAGAGATATTTTCCCCAAGATTCTTGGCCTCAAGGTAACACCACACCATGCCCTGACACATATCCTTCTCCAGCTCCACTGCAGTGGGGATACAGAAGATCCAAATGTGCTCATGGCTTCCTTCATTTCCTTCATTTCCTTCATGTGGTCCCATCTACTGTAGTGTCAAAGATGGCTCTGGCCAGTCAACTCTAACACCATTTAGCAGGGAAAAAGTACTCTCTGAAAAATCAATGTTTTCTGTGGAAAGAGTACCTAATACTGAATGCAGGGAAAATGAGAACACGTTGCAATGCCTGATACTCATTTGCTATGTAGAAAATAGATAAGTAATTACATTGCAATACAGTCCATGGCAAACAAGCACCAAAGGGGATAATTTGTAGTAAAAGTTGTAAGCCTTTCTCTGCCGTCAGTGCAGGACAGGTTGAATTTCTTCCTGCCATTTGCTTTATGCAGAAAGGAATTGCTTGCAGTGCAGAATGTGTGGACACCAGTGTCCTCCAAACTGCTGCACCCTCTGGACAAGAGCTGTCCCTCCAGAGCCTGCTCTCAAAATAGCAACTAGAGCCTGTAAGCTTTCTTACATGCAGATTAATTTAAATGTGTCACTGAGGCTTTTTTCTAGACCAACTACTTATTATTCCTTTAAATAATCACAGAATCACAGAATGAGTAATGTTGGAATTGCACCTTTCTTTGTAAACCAAGTGAGAAATCAAGATCTGCGTGGGTCAGCTTCTAAAAAGCCCTGCATTAGGGATGAAGTGTCACCGAGAAGTTGAACAAATCTCTGAGCAGATTTAGTGAAATGAAGACGATTCTTTGTTCTGATGATTATCTTTCCTGGTTTCTCCTTTCTTTTTTAGAAATGCTTGTAGGGTATTTTTCACAGAGCTGAGATAGTACACATCAGGTGAACTAATTAGCATTGAGGTCAGAGAGAAGTAAAAGAAGTGAAGGCAGAAAAACAGCTACCTCTCTCAGCCCTTTAGAAATAGTGTTTAAGTTTCAAATATTACTGAGTTTCAGTATATTTAGAATTTTTAATCTGTGGCTTAAATAGATTATTACACACTTAAGTAATGTAGCTGTGTAAGTACTTATTAGGGCAGGGTCAGTGTGGGGTGAATAGTTTTCTACTTTTGCAGTATTTTCTAGTTGAACTTGCTCAAGCTGTTAAAGCAAACTGTTTCATTATGTCACAACATGTAAACCTACATTTATATGTGTGTATTGATATATGCATATAGGATTCCTTCCAACTTGGGAGCTGAACTGCCAGAGATTTTGGAACTACAATGGGAGTTCACATAACTTTCATAATAAAAGTTGTTTGTTAGAATAAACTAGTTCATTGATGTCAGCTGATCATTTTATGAGAACGTACAGCTTCAAAGCAAAACTGTTCCAGAGGTTTATAGTGGCTTTAATGTGAATTGCAGCAGCTAAAATGACACTAAAAATTTATTAAAGCAAAAGATTTCTTGTTATTTGTATTTGGAACAGCAACATATCATGATTTTGAAAGGGGCAGAAACATTTCTGTGAACGGCATTGTTTACAGCTAGCAGGAAGGTTGCTAAATACTCCAGTTACATTTGTACCATAGCATAAAAGAGAGCACTGCTCCCTGGGAGAGCTACACGGAGCCAAATTTTTTTCTCCTGTTTTAAGTCACCTACAAGCAGGAGATCACCATATCCAGACTTACTGCAGTCTTGCAGCTGCTTCCACACCATGTACCCTGGAGCTTGAATGCCTTAGTCCCTTAATCTTCCCTTGCAGGTGACACTAATCACTGTTCTAGCAGGTCAGCCTTCGAGTCTGACTGGAACAGAGTCAGTCCTCAATCCTTGTGCTGTAGTCAGCAATTGTTTTATATGTCTCAGTCACAAGTCTGAAAGTAATCAAAAAGCGAAAACATTTCCTCACATACCTGATGTTCTAAAGTGGTAAAAACGGGGATATAGGTTTCCATTGGTTTCTATGGAGTGACCCAGGTATGCATGGAAAACTCCCTTCTGTGTTGTTGAGGCAGTGCAGGGTTAATGATTGGGTTTGCTGATCCTACAGGTCTTTCCCAACCTTAACATTTCTATGATCCTATGAGTCTGTATGTCACAGGGGAATATATTCCTATTTCCCAATTATTTTCTATGGATTGCTGTTCTTATCTTCCAAAGTTTTTAGTTTTTAGGAGTACTGAGGAGAGGAAAAGCTTGTTACCTAAACATACTGCAACACTTAACCTTGGTAACAGTGCTGTTAGACCCTGTGCATCCCAGGAAAAGGAGAGAAGCTCTAGAGATCCAGTAATACATACACCATGTGTATATTAATTAATTGCTGTGAATTAATAGCACAGTTAATTAGAGTTAATTAATGTTTTTTTCAGTCCTTTTAGTGCTTAAGATTTGTTTGGACTATTTTAATGCCTCTATATCAGTCTTACTACAACCTTTCGAATGGTAGTATTTCAATACTTTTTTTTCACATTGGGTTGCAGCAAGAGATCTGCCTCAAATTATTGCAGAACTATGTGGAAAGCAGACACCTGAAACTGGCTTTCTTTAGATTCACACTAGGGTAATGTAGCATTTTGGTTCATGTTTCTCTCTGTTAAATGAGTGGGATTTTGTATGAATGGAACTATTAGGAAGTAACCCAGATTATTCGTGTGGAATGTTTCTGTGTGTCTCTTCATCACTGTGCTTTGCTACTTGTGCTGAGTGTTGTGTATTACTTAGAAAAGACTTTTTTCATCATCTGTTTCACTCAAAATGTGTACCAAAACTTCTCAAAAGTTGAATTCACGTGAAGAGTCACAGGGCTGTTCTGTGACTGGTTTGTGTTCTGCTTAAACAGCCTTCCCAAAGTACAAAGAAAAAGTCAGTAAAACCAGGCTTGCAGTGAACAGCCTGGTGCTACTGTGTTTCCTCTTGGCTGGTGGGTAACCCAAGAACTCTTCACAGCCATTTAACCCTGCCTCAGGGCCTGCAGGAGCCCTTTCTGAGGCTAACAAATACATTAAGGAAAGTACTTTCTGATGTCACTTGAGCTCTGATCTGATCCAAAAGAGCTTGGCTTAACCTTTCCAGCTTGACTAAGGAATGCTCATACCTGTGGATTTCTGCAGTCCAACCCCCCAGCCTGCAGAGACTACTCTCTCTTTTTTTTGTGTGTGATTTTTTTTTGAAGGGGTGCGGCGGCAGATCGCCCACTGCATGTGGAAGGGAAGTGGAGCCATCAAAAACTCCTTCTGTGACCCAGCAACGCAGCCAAACGGGCGGCAGAAGAAGTGCTACGAGCAGGACTGCCCACCCAGGTAAGCAGTTTTGGGGGGGCTCTGGTGGTGTTAAATAGCAGCTTTACTCCAAGGAAGGGGTTTCTGATGCCAGGCTGGCTTGGCATCTGCAGCCTGCCGTGGTGAGAGCTGCCACGTGTTAACACAGCAAGGTGCCAGAAGCCCCTTAATAAACAAATCAGAAGTGAGCCACCCGAGGGGTTTCTGAGGCAAGTTACTGAGCAGTCTGCACTGGAAATGGCAGAGATTGTTCTCTCGTGTATGTAGATAGTATTGTTGTTCAGTTTGGGTGCCGGTGTGCCTGAAGACCATATAAGTTCTTATTTAAAAATTGTCTTCTTGGCATAGCTCAAGTAATAATGCATTACTGTGTGTTCCAAAAACTGACTAGCAAAATCTTTTGATGCCATTTCTCAGTATTTTTTGATATGCCTTTGTCCTTTTTATGACAGATGATGAGGGGAAATGCCCACTTCTATAACTAATTTTTTATACTCTCTTTTTAACACGTTATTTGGCATTTTCTATTATGTTCCTTCTTATTTTTAACTTGAAGTGAATTGCAACTTTCTTCATTTTGTGATCAGATGGGAATAATTTTTTCCTTTCTCACAACATTCTCTTAATTTATCTTCATCTCTGGTTTTTCTGTGCAACCATTTTAGCAAGAGGGGTAAGGAATACTAATCAAAGCAGATATTTCAGGTGTCAGCAGAACTGTGAGCTTGTACATCAGGCACATATTTGCTGGAAGAGATCAATATTGATTTTTGTTTCATGTTTTAGGTATTGGAAGATCTTGGTTTTGTCTTTTATTGTCTTTGAAAGTTGTTTATCATGCTGTTCACAAAGGCACACCAGGCTTTCCCTAGTAATTCTAGTTCAGTCAGAATCAAATCAAAGCAATGAGTCCTTGGAGTTCTTTGTGTTGTATTTGCCAGCAGTGAATTTCATGAAACTTTGATGTAAAAAGTTCTGCGTGGTTGTTGGTTTTACTAGTTGTTTCCAGGTATCTTCACAACAGTATATTATGGCTCCTCTGGGAATTACATCTTTGTGCTTGCAGCATAGACTACCAGCATTTCATAATTCTTTGTAGATTGCCAGGAAATCAATTGACAGTAGACCAAACTTTGTAATTACTTGACTAGCTAAGAGCTGAGGCTACCTATATACATTAAGGTGTTTTTTATAGCACATATAAAGTGTACTATCAGTTCAAAAATTCCAAATTATCTCCATTTATGGCACTTATGTTCTAAGTGACAACATTATTCAGAAATGCTCTTGAAAGAGAGGGAGTGGAATTTGTCCCTTGTTGAGCAGATTGCAGAATGTCATACATGAACCAAACTCTTCTGCAGACCAGACAGAAAAGGTCTCATGCACTGACAGCCTGAGTGATGCTTCCTGAGCCCGTTCCACACTGCTGGGGAAATCACTGGTCATCCTTCTGAGGACAGCAAAATCATGACAAAGTGCAATGCAGGAAAACCATATGTATTTAATTCTGGAGTCATATTGTGTATTTGTTTTTCTCCTAGTAACATGAAAGTGACTGTAGCAGCTTGACCAAAGGTCTAAGTCCCTGTTCTGGCTCTCAGCAGGACCTACGTGCCTAAGGAGGAATAAGGGCAAGGCAAACATAAATC
The DNA here is from genome assembly GCA_013400915.1 of Pardalotus punctatus. NCBI lineage: Eukaryota > Metazoa > Chordata > Aves > Passeriformes > Pardalotidae > Pardalotus > Pardalotus punctatus. Next base: position 35,293 of record VZTX01005482.1, on the reverse strand, counting down.
AGATTTCTTTCTATTACTTTTCCATCTTCCAAATGGTTTTAATTCAAGGCATTTCCAGAGGTTTTTATGGGTTGTCTAATCAGTAACCTCCAATGAACCTCACTTCCAAGTACTCATCCAGCCTCCCTCTGCAACTGTGTAAAACTTCTTTTATATACAACTTCCTCTGCAAGAAATTCCACAGCTCTAGTGCCTGTGTGAAGCACCACCGCATTTTAACTCCTTTGAGCCTGGCTCTCACTAACTTCTGTTGGTGGCCCTGAGTCCTTGTGTTGGAAGAGATGGCAGTGAAGAATGAATTATTAGTCACTCTTCCCAAGCCCACCCTTTTGTAAATCTGCTCTCTGTTCCAGGCTGTAGTTCCAGCGAGAGATTTAGTTGGTGTTCACTTTCTTCCATGGCATATGTGGTGCCTCTAATCCAGACAAATGCTTACAGATGGTCACAAAACTTCATTTGAAATCCAAGACAACTTAGTGCAGTTTGTGTGTTCTACAGAAAGTCTCAATACTGGAGGAAGGTGTGCCTGTCCCATGTGGCATTTTATGGGATAACTGAAAGTCCGTATGAAGCTGCTGAGGATGAAGTGTTCCTTAGAGAGGTGGCTGAATACTGTGCTAGAGGTGAGGACAGTGCTGTTAAACACAATGCTAAAGGAGACCTTTGTTTAGTGCTGCAGCCACAGAACTGAAATCATTGGATGACTGTGCACTTCTCAACAGTGAACCATGTGCTTTATAGTAACATTCAATCTGAAAAACATGATGGCTGTTTCCTGGCATAAACTTTCCTCTGATGATCTGCTAAATCCCACTGATGAAAAATATGCTGCCATTAAACATGCTGCTAGACCACTAAATAAGGAATAGATAATTTATGAAACAGTAGCTACAGACAAAGAATAAAATGTTTGCAGCCCTCACAAACAAAGTCTTATCTCATTAATCCATTTCAGGAAGTTAGTTGTAAACTGTTTAAATTACAGACTTCTGAGAAGTCTAAGCCTTAACATTCTTGTTTGTCAGCTAATTTGCTCTATATTTATTTTGCACTATTACTACCTTCATTATTACACTTTCCCCTAAAATATTTAGGAGGAAAAGTAATAAAATGTTAAAAATATCACAATATATGTATCCCATGTTTTGACTCAGAACAATATAAAGGTGTCTGGACAGCTGAGAGTTAAAATGTTATGAAACCACTTGTACAATTTGAGTGATAGTGCTTAGCTGCATGGCAATGAGACTGTAGCATAGATGCATGCTTTTATCCACATTATGCTATGGAGTATGGTTTCCAGTTGAATGTTTCTTCGGTAGGCAGGTATTTAGTCCCATAGGTTTAATGTTAAAATCAATAGATACTATTTGAAAAATAGTGAGATTTTAACTACTTATAGCATTGTGAATGAAGTTTTGCTTTCCCTTGTAAAGAAAATTGTTTGGAGCCTTTTTAACTTGACTACCCACTTGAACAGAGTAACCATAAATAGATTATTTTACAAGTACTTGGAATCTTCTACTTTTTGTCTGCCGTTATTGTACTGTCCTTCTTCCAGACTGCTCAGTAGACTTCCAAAAGCATATTAAGAATGAGAAATCTGGTTTTTATTATAATGCACAGAGTGAGAGTCTGTGCCCTGTTGGTATTTGCTGTGCCTGATGCTGTACAAATACACAATATAAGCTGACAGTCTCTCTTTAGCTGTGACATAGCATGGCAGGAGGGAGGGGGGGAACATTCAGACCCATAGGCATGACTATCAAATTTTGGTTCCAAAATCCCATGCTGCTGCTTTTTCAACAGGATCCATACCCCATTCACTACTCATCATCTATGTATAGACGAGGACTATGTAATGGACATGGCTGTTGGGCTCTGCCCAATTTGTTACAAGCCTTTGAAACTTACTGTGGGAGGAAAAAGATAAGTCTCATTTAAGGCAGCTGAATGCCACCTGAAAGAATGAGATTTTCTTCCTATCTCTGTCGCAGGCCTGATTGCAGAAGATCTGGGCACTCACACCTTAAGCTGAAAATTACCTGAGGTTATGTTTTTACCAGTCAGGCTGCTCTCTGTTTTGACAGTCTGAGGAATATTAGTGCTCATGCAAATTAATTACCCAAATCATGCATTTTCCTTGTTTGTTTGTTTGGTTTTTTGTTTGTTTGTTCCCACAATCTCTCCATGCCTTGCCTGCCTGTGGAGATAAGACAGTCATTTCACTTTGCAGGGATCAGGTGATGCATTAATACGTAAGAAAGAGCCACTCAGTTGCTGGAGCACCAAATGCCAGAGGTAGAATCAGAAACCAGAGGTAGGAGGAAGGATGGCAATTCGCATCAGGCTTTAACTTGCCCCAGCTTATCCCAGTCTCTCACCACAGTCAGCACATCTACCTGTTGGTTTTACTCTACATGTCCTTTTCTTTTCCAAGCATCTCTCAGTGTTTGTGATCTAAGGAAAGCCTTGTTTATGGCTTGCCAAAAGCTGTGTCTGCCTGGCAGTGCCCTCCACTTGTTATCTGGGCTGGGAGGTCTGACAGCTTGCTCCTTTCAGGTTAGAAGTTCCATGCTGGGAGCTCAGATTGCTGTGTCAATTTTGGGTGTGTGCTCCGCTGTCACCTCCAGGTTTGGTTATGCCTCTGCGGTGTGAGGAGATGGCAAAAGCTCCAAGATAAACAGAGTTTGGCAAAGCAGTCACTCATTTGCTGCTCTCTTCTCTGTGGTCCAGAAGCTGCTCTGGGCCATCAGGTACCTGGAAAGACAAATGGATGTTGGCTGTTTTGCCGTTCTTGCTTTGCTTTTGTTCCCCTTTGGTTGAGATGCCACAGCTCAGGTCCTCAGGAGAAACCATGAAGAGACAATATTGCCGGTGGTTCTGTGTCAGGTTTCTGACTCTTGGATGTTTAAGGCATATGCATGTACCGTAGGATGACAGCAGGAAAACACAACATCAAAAATTCCAGTTAGTGATAAGAATAAACTTCCAGTTAGAGCAAGTTTTTTTGAAGTTACCTGCACTCAATGAGAAAGAAGTCTGTAGAAAAAGTTACATGGCTGACTGTAGTTTTAGTTTGATCATGAAGATGGAGTAGGATAAAATCTTAATTCTGGGATTTTCTAACTCTGGAGCACCCAACTTTCTTGACTACTTCCATGGCTTTTAAAAAGCATTTTGTGTGCAGTAGTTAATCCCACACCATTACTACTGCTCTACATAGGTTATGTAGTTAAGATCTGATAATTTATGGTTTGGAGTTTGGTAGTTCAACCTGCCAATTGTTGAACACTCAGTCAGAGCCATTTGAAAATGCTGAGGAGGAGGAGGAGTCATCTTAGCACATTTGTACCTTGAAATATGTAATCTAGACCCATTAAAATTAATAGAGCAATTCACATATTTATGTACCATTTGTGCTGAAATGTCAGCAATTTACAAGATTATAGAAAAGACAAAATTGTAAAGAAGATGCAAGAGATGATAACAACCCTGAAATGGCTTGATTCAGGTGGTAATAATTTATTCTTCTTTGTTTTTTTCTTGTTGTGTTCTTCTGAGATGTGCTGACTTTTTACTTGCTAGTTTTCCATTGTTATTTACAGAAGCCTGGAAGAAAAAGAAACAATCTGAAGGCAGGGAGCAGGAGGGGAAAAATACTCTGTGTGGTTTTTTGTTTAATTTAGTCCATAGACCTTGCCTTAGGGTTGTGGTGGCAATTGGCTGCATTCTAGTGCAAAGTAAGTCAGTGCCACAAAAGGCTTCTGGGGTAATTTAAAAGAAAATGCTGCGTGTATAGATAACTAAGGAGGAAGAAGGTCAGTTTAGGTACCCCAGAGAAGACCAGATGGTTGCACAAATAAGCTGTATCATTGCTTGATTGCGCTGAGTCTTGGTTGTTCGGGTTTGTTTTTGTTTTTTTTTAATTGCAAGGAATAAATACCAGTGCCTTCCACATCAATGGCAGGTCATTTGCAACCGAAGTAAAAATTAATTAAGGAACATGGAAACTACAGTGAGAAGGGGAGACGGATTGTCAACAAAGACAAAGCAAAGAACTGTTATAAATGTGGATGTTGTACTTTGATGTGTTTATCAGAATAGGTTTATTTTGTCTCTGAGTTCATGGACCTTAAAAGGAAAAGAAAGCCCTGAGAGAATGGTGTTAGTTGTAAGCCAAAAGTGATTTTCTGCTTTTTTTTTTCTAGAAAGGTGCTTTCTAAATATATTCCTGATTTGTTTTCATTGCAAGACTTTGTCATGACCTCCTTGAAAACTCAGGAACAAGTAATATTGTCTAGGAGTTCTGTGGCTTAGAGTTTAGAGCTGGGCCACATTTTTTATACAGAGGCTTGAAGCTGTATTCTTGCTTAGGGCACTCTTAACTGAAGGAAAAAGGCTTTTCTTGGTTTGATTTCCCCCCCCCCCCCACATTTTTACCCATA
>VZTX01005482.1:7464-30802 GCA_013400915.1 Pardalotus punctatus | reverse complement strand
TATTCTTGCCTTAGGGCCCTTTAAATGGAGGAAAAAGGCTTTTTTTTGGTTGGTTTCCCCCCCCCCCCCATTTTTATAACTATAAAGATAAATCTTAAGGCAAACAGCAGAGTTGATGCCAATGCTTCTCAAACTGGAGAAACTCAGAAATTTTTTGCTCCACCTTTCTTATAATGGAAGGTAGATAAGTAGGTGCACAATCTGTTCTGGATCCACATGAGGAAACATAGTTGGATGTTGCTGGAGAAAGGCTAAGGTGAACCAAATGTAAAGGGGACAGCTCTTGTTGGTAAGGTGTTTTGCATTGGAAACTATTGCTCTAGAGGAAACAGTTACCCTTAATTTGGTGGAACATTGCATAGCACACTATGGAAAACTGACTTTTATAATGACAGAGACACACAAGGGACTCATTTCAACTTTGTGAAGGAGCAAAGGTCAGAAAAGTCCAGCCTAGCACAGACCTGGACACTGTGCCCAGAGGGACAGCACTGCAGGGTGCTGATCCCACTTAGCAAAGCTCTGACTAACATAATTTTGGGGTTGTGTGCCTCACTGCTTCCCTAATGGGAGCTGGTCTTATGGAGGTGACACAGGTAAAGGGACTTTTTCCATCTCTGTGCTGTCATTACAGGCTCCCTAGTGATTCTCATTTGCTAGCTCTTCTGGACTGAGGTAGTAGTAAACAGAAAAAACAATAGGATGGAGTAAATAGATTCCTTGCTTAAATAGATTTGCTAGCAGTTCCTCAGATTTGAATTTGAAGAACTATCTATGCAGTGGATTCTTACACTTTATTGAAACATAAAGCTTGGTGCCTGCTTCTGTCTGGAAATCCTGCCCGCTTCTGTCTTCTCTCTTTCACTGACTGGGTGGTACTATAGCACAGGGTGGATGGGAGAGCTTGAGTGATCTGAACTTAACGCAAAGAGTTTGCATCTGGGCCCAGATGTTAAATTACTGTCTCTTTTCCTCATAGTCTCTGACCTTTTCCTTAACGTGCTTGTGGTGGGTTGTTTTCTGATGTTTCTCACCTGGATGGTTTTCAGGTGGTGGGCAGGGGAATGGCAGAAATGTTCGACCACGTGTGGCCCGACAGGCCAGAAGAAGCGAACTGTGCTTTGCATCCAGACAGTGGGATCTGATGAGCAGGCGCTGGATGTCACCGAGTGCCAGCACCTGCTCAAACCAAAGACCCATCTGTCATGCAACAGAGATGTCTTGTGCCCATCTGACTGGACAGTGAGCAACTGGACTGAGGTAAATTCATGTCAGCTGAAACACTGAACTTTTTCTCAAAATGAGCTGTTATAGTCAGCAGAGGACCCATTTCCTGCTGTTTTACCTTTTTTCTTTTTTTTTTAAATGCTTTTCATTTTGTTTAGTGTGTTCACAACTTCTTTGTGCAGAAATTAAAAAAGCAGCCCTGCTTTCTAAAGACTTCAGAAAGTGTTGCATGTTGTACTACTGAGCTTTTGGGACTGTAGATGTAGAGCGTGCTTAGTGCTAAAGCATCTGTATGACAGCCATGGCCAACAAAGAAACATTTTAACATTATTTACATTCATATCTCTTGCATTCATAACTCCGCCTTTTTTCCCATATCTTTGGGAGCATACGGGAATTGTTTAAAGCTGTACCAGGAGAGGTTCAGGCTGGATACTGGGAAGCGTTTCTCTACTGGGAGGGTGGTGAGACACTGGAACAGACTTCCCAGAGAGGTGTTCAATGTCCCCAGCCTGTCAGTGTTTAAGAGGCATTTGGACAAAGCCCTTAGCAGCATGCTTTGACTTTTGGTCAGGCATGAAGTGCTCAGGCAGTTGGAGTAGATGACCATCAAGGGTCCCTTCCTGAAGGAGGGTCCCAGCTGAAAATACAGCATTCCTTTCTTTTTTGAAAACTCTCTCATCTTTCTCCTAAGTTTTTTTTTTTTTTAACTAGACTCACTGCTGTGAACCCTAGTTCACATACTGAACTAATAAAATTTCGTGACAGTATTGGATTGGTTTATGCTGCTCGCACACCATCATCCCAAAATGTTGATTGTTTTGTTAATTGAGTAACCCGCATGTTTTAAATGCATGTGAAAAAACAGACTGAGGTTGCATAACTAGCAGTACAATTACATAGGAATGGCATGCTGCCGATGCTCATGTGCTGTTGGATTATATTTACAATTTACTGACAGCAATACATTTTTACACCTGCAGAAACTGGAGAGAGAGTGTAGGACGGGCTATCTCACCTACACAATTGACAGGATTATCAGGAGATTCGTAACTGCAGAATGTTCTTTATTGGTGAACAAAAGGGAGAGATTTTACGCACTTAAAACTTCCTTTTATTCTAAACTTACCTGTCTGTTAGAAGATCATTATGTGTCTTACAAACCAAACATATTTAATTAGGTATATAATGAGGATAGCGTGTTGTTGCCATTCTGAAATCTCTTTTTAGTACATGGCTGTAATCTAAAGCTAATTTTGGGAGACAGTCATTACCCCAAAAGGTGAGTAATGTTGGATGTTCCTTTTAATTCCCTGAATGATATAAATCATGCAAGTGGCAAAGTCTGACTAAGTAAGTGAGTTGTATTTCTGTGTAAGCAGCAACATAGTGTTAGTACTTCTTGTCTTCCTTGAAAAGCAAAAATCCTTTACTGAACAACTTCAGGGGTCAACTTGCAGCTGATGTGAACTTGCACAGCTCTGAGTACTTTGATGTGCTATTCACCTGGAAGTGCAGGGAGGACAGACAGAGTAGCTGATGAACTCACCTCCTTTGAGGCTACTCTGATTGCTTCCCTGCTCCTGTTGCTGCAGAGCTGATGCTATTTTACAGGTGTGATCCACAGAGTGCCCCAGCAACACAAGGTCCCTGGTGTTTCTACTGACCTGTCACCCAGACCAGCTCTAAAATGAGTTAGACGTGCCAGGGGCATTAAAGTCCTGGCAAAAGGAGTGTTCATCACTTCATGTTGAGCACCTGGTCAGGCTCCCTTGCATCCTAAGAAGAATTCCTCCAGTAGGTTGTTTGCAACATCTCCATTTCTACTCAGCCTGTCATCCAGCCTTAGTATCTAAAACCGGAGAAGTGTGATTTCACAAAATCCTTGTGGAGCGACAGCTGCTGTGCCTGTGGGACTGAGGATGAAAAACATCACAGAAAAGCTGGGTCTCCTTAGCTTCCAGTACCCTTTGTACACAGCTGTGCTTCCATTTAAATAGAAACCATGTAGGCTAATTACTTTTGGTAGTCTTTGAGGAGAGACAAGCTCGTAGCTCTGGCAGCAGTTCATGGTTGTACCAAGACTGAATGAAAAGTCCGTTTCCTAAAGTCAGCAAGGGTCTGTGAGCTGCATGGATCATCACAGCAGATTTGTGGCACTGTCAGCAGCACTGAGCCGGTCAGGTGTGGGTTTGAGTGCAGATTTTTAGTCTGTTCCTTATAAATCTGATGGAGAAGGTATTGGCTACATGACTTCATGGGTCAATGAAGAAATCAAATCCTGTCATATTACTTTAAAACTTTGTCTTTATCGTGTAATCTTTTTTCACTACTATTTCCCTGAGGTGACATTTACTGTTTGAAAAATTTGGAAAGAACTCCATGATAGCAGAACATCACTAGAATGAAGGGCTTGTTCTTCAGGAAAAGCTTTGTAATTATTTGTCATGATGCTTTTTTATTATAAATCAAATTCCATCTGGTGCTTATGTGCAGCAGAGTGAAGAGGGGAGATGCATTAATTCTGTTTTATTTGCAGTGCACAGTCACTTGTGGTGGTGGAATAAGGACTCGTAATGTCACTTGTGCCAAAAATAATGATGAGCCATGTGATAGTTCCAAGAGACCAAACTCTAAGGCCCTGTGTGGTCTTCAGCAGTGCCCTTCTGCTGGAAGATTCCTGATGCCCCCACAGGCCCCCAGAAGAGGCAAGATCATCATCAGTAAAACAACTGCTGATCCTGGGCAGAGTCTTCCTCGTAGAATACCCAGACCAAACCCCAGGTTTCATACAACAACAAAAATACCCAAGCATGAAAGTGTAACTCCCTGTTTGCCTACATCCTCTAGTTTGGATAATGTCTCAGGAAGAGAGGGAGCAGCCAACGGGACATTACAAAATAATTTTGCTGGATCAAATGATGTTTATAATTACTCAGTTGTTTCCACTGAAAATAGTTCCCATCAAAATACTACTTCATGGCCTTTTCATAGCAGTTTAACTACTGAAATTATAAGGGATGCTGAAAACACTTCTAAAAGTGAGCCAGTTTCTACTGCAGAGAGTGAGATGCAAAGAAGTGAGGACACTTCTGTTTTTTCTTTTACCACTAATCCAGAAATAACTTCCAGCTATGATTACTTAACTGAGGAATCTGACAACACTGATGGACCACTTGGAGTCAGCGAGAAGCCAACTGATCTCTTTTACAGCACAGAACTCAATCCTGAAACCGGAACCAGGAGCACAACCTTGGACACCGCCTTTCCTGTCATTCAGAATGCGAGTGCGACTTCTCAGTCCCCACCAGCATCTCATCATCAAGACCCTTCTGTGCCTGCTCCTGCCAGCAGAGGAACAGAGGGGTTGGCATTTCCAACAGCAGCAAACTCTGCCAGTCTGCAAATTGATGTGCCTATGGTAGAGGTAACCACCTTGCAAGCTCTGGTTACAGAAATGCCCATGGTGCTTGGTCATGCATCCAGAGATCAGACTGACAGTGGAGAGGAAATAAAGGTACCTGACACCATGACTACCAGCACACAATCCTCAGCTCTCAAGCATGCTCTGAAGAACCAAAGTGCAGCATCTGAGCATATTTTAATGAATGTAACAGAAAGCAGCTGCGTAATAACATCCAACAGTTTGCCCAGTGAAGCATACTGGATAGTAGGCAACTGGAGCGAGGTAAGTGAGTTTTTGCTCATAAGAAGTGGAGAGTGTGAACAGCTGTCTGAAACACTACTGAGGAAATGAAGCTTCTTGGTTTGTCACAATTATTCATAATTAATAAGAATAATTCATAAGAAATACTGATCACAAAAAAAATGGTAACTTGGGATGTCTGAGATTAGATTGCGTACAGAGAATGAATATTGTCATCACAGGGCCTGGCCGTATTTTACAAACTTTTATTTAATATCCTTCCTACAGTAAAGTTTTATTTTTATGCAAACAGAGTTCTTTTTATGCTAATGGATTTTATATTCTTGAAATCATGATGCCTAAAGTGATATTGGTATCTGAACTAATCATCTCATTTTTTGAAGGCCTTTTTTACCAAGCTAAACAGGGTCAGATCAGGAAACCTCGTAGCGCTGATCTGCCTTTGTGTCTCAGTAATTGATGGAGAAGGCTGTAAAAGGTCTGTTTCTATGTACCTGTTTGCTCTTGGGTGTGCTGGGAATTATTCAAAATCATAGAAATGCAGAAATGCAGGGCCAAACAGGACAGCATGATGACTGTGTCCCATGTCAGTGGAGGCACATCTAGACTGCCAAGATCATGTTGGCTGCAGACGGTGGGTAAGACCCCTTCTCTGTCACCCCTGCATCAGCACTTGTTCAGGACATGTGCTCCTGATGGCAGTTTGAAGTTCATGTCATGCCTTCCTGCGACCAGGTGAGAAAGGTCTCAGCCTCCCATGTTCTAGTGGGACAGGTGAAGCATTCCCTCCTGCACACAGCCCTGTCAGAGAAGACCTGCATTTAGATCTGCTTGGGTGCAAGAGCCTACAAGAGAACATCAAGGGAAAGGTTGTGTCCCCAAGCCCACCACAGCCTGAGCAAAGGTCTGTCGTGCTGCAGTCTTTCCAGTCATTCACTATACACCTTGAAATTTTTTCCATATACATAGCGAACATCTTCCATACTGAAAATGAGGATTCCCTTTATATGCACACTGTGGAGGCCAGTTATCTTCTGAATAACTGTTTTGGGGTCTGACTTCTAAAATCTTTCCAGATTTTCCTTTTGTTCTCTAAATACCTGGGGACTTTGTTCCTGTTTCTAGTCTTGCTTCAGTTTCAGCTCATACTTTTTTGTCAGTGATGTTCATTGTAGCCCCAGCGAACACGTGGCATATAAAATGGAGTAGTTACTATTGTTTTATTTATGACCCTCTTTGTGAATGCAGAAATGAGATTTGTCTTGTTTTATAACCATCTTACTTTGATTTATTCAATTTGTGGTCCATTGTAAACCCTAGATCCCTACTGCAATATCTCTAGATCAGAAGTTTTCAGTTATATTTGGGAGCTGTATATGTGTTTATGTGTGTGTGTGTGTATAAATATATATATATATTTATATATACACACACACGTGTATGTGTGCATAAAAAGTTTTCCCTAAATGTAGCATTTTGCATCTATTTTTGTATTTCAGCTTACTGCTTTCTATACAGGTTTTATTGTGGTGTGAGATGTCATTGAATTCAGATTTCAAAATTCCTGCCTACTCTCCCAGCTTGTCATTATCTTCAAATGTCTTAAGTGCATGCTGTCTTTCATCATTCAGTCAGTTAATGAAAATGCTGAGATGAAAATACTGAAGAGAGATTGGCTTTGGACAGAGCCCTACAGGACCTTGATTGAAATGTCTGTTCGTTTTGACACTAAACCATTGAGAGCCACTTTGTCACAGTTTTTCAGTTAGCTGAAGACCAATCTCGTAGTTATTTCACTTAGACTGTGTTTCCACCATTTGCTAAAAGAATGCTTTATGCAGTCATTTAAATATGCATCAAACCAGCCAGCTCCTTACTTTCATTAAGCCACATCCCCCTGTCAGAGAAGGATATTAGACAGAATTGAATTATTTCTTCTAGATGGGTCCATGTGGGCTTTTCTATTGCTTTATCATCTTTGTTAGTATTTGCTATTTTGATCTTGATTGTTTAATAATTTGTTTTTTTTCTTCTCATGAAGTCAGCTTGGGTGATTAGGCCAAATATAGGACTTTTTATTTTCCTAGAGATAAATTGAAAGCTATTCTTATCTAATCCTCTGGGAGTTTTCCAGTCGGTTATAAAAATTAATTCTCAACAGTTCAAAGATTGTTGAGGGACACTTTAATGCATGTAGAGGTAAGGTTAATATATTTGGTTTTGCAGAACTGATGAAGTCAATTTGTGGATACTTAATGCATCTAACTTTGTTATTCTTTAGTGATTTAATCATCTTTTGCTATTCTCATTCATGCTGTTGTTGCTTGTTAAAATAAACTTTATGGGAAGCATGGCACATTTAACATTTTTTTACAAATTTGAAGAAGTGTTGAAAAAGAGTATTTGTGGAGTCTCCATCCTTGGAGATACTGTGAAGCCATCTGGACATGGTTCTGGGCAGCTGCCTCTAGGTGGCCCTGCTTGAGCAAAGGTCCTTTCCAATTTCAACCATTCTGTGGTTATGTTAATAAAGTCAGCTATTCTCTTTCTCATTAAATGAAAGTTATCTATTTCACATACACACCTTGAGTCTAACATTCACAGAACCTTTTCTTTTTATTCATTACTTTTAGTTAGTTTTTAATCTACAGTTTTCTGACTTTATTTTTGCTCTTACTGTTTACCCCTCCTTAGTAAAACTTCAAGCCTATTCTTAGATTACATCTCTCCAAGGCATTGGTATTTCAAGACCACTGTATCTACCCAGATGAATGTCTTCCTGTGCTCTTTTTCTTTTAGCAGCTGCCAACATTCTGACATTGCTCTGCAGGAGATGTCCATACTAGTAAATAAATAATGCCAGGAACAATGGTAGGCGCTGAGATGGAAAGGTGTGACATGTGCCATACCAGGGATGGCACTTGCCCTGCCAGGGAGAGCACTAATTGGAGTAGGGCAAAACAGTGCCCAATTCCACCAGTCTGTAACACTGCCTTTACTACTGCTCTCCTGGCTCATTCTGGGCTGTCACTTTTCCATTTCTAAGAGCTTTCTGGGTAGCAAAGATACTCCATCACCACTAGATCAGCTCACTCTAAAAGTACCTCCGCTGTTGGCCATGTAAGGTCACCTGCATTTTCTCCTCCTGTGGCAGACATCTACCGTGCCAAGAGGAAATCTTGTTTCCCAAATGACAAAAGGGAAAAGCAGTATGACTTCAGAAACTTATTTAGCATCAAACAACAGTAAAGAAAGTTAAGGCTTTATCTTGACACCATGTGCAGTGTCATGCTGTTCTCTCTTGACCCCTGTGGCCTGTGTACAACAGATTTTGAAAGAATTCTGCTGTGTTTCAGAAGAAGAACATAAAGCTTTCTCAGTATGATCTTCTCAGCATCGTCTATGGAGCTGTCTTTGGTCTTCTCATGTGTGCTCAGAAAGGGGCTTTGTACAAAGATAAGCAGTCCTTCAGTAAGGTCTTGGTGTTGTCAGACTGGTGTAGCAAAGCTAGTGAAGGCATTAAAGGATCAGGAAGAAAGACAAGGGCAGTCTGTCCTCTCAGTCAGAAAAATTGTCTTGGATGGGCGTGTCACTAGGCAAAATTGAACAGTTTCCTGTAACAGGATCTTTGTGGCCTCTTGGACACGTGTCCCATGATTGCCATGAGCTCAAAAATCTTTGGTGTTGATTTTTTTTCCCTGCCTCAGCTTCAGCTTAAGTTTCCGTATTTTTCCAATCACACTTACTCTGCTTTCCATATTTAACTTTCCCGCTTCCCCATAGTGAGTTCAAACCACACAATAGTGTTGGCTCTCTTCATCGTTTTGCTGCCTTGATCCAAGATTATTTATACTGTTTCTCGTGCCAGCTACAGGCTGCTTAGTGTGTGTTGGATTTGGTTCTACATGTACAGTTCACTGTCCCACACTTTCTGAGGCAGAAAAAACTAAGTGGGTTTTTCCAACCACTTTTCAACCCCTTCCTGCTTCAGAATACAATGACAGTGCTTGGGTTTTTTGTGAGGAGTGTGCACTCTTGGGATATGGACTGGAATAACCAATATTCTCTTTCCTCAGACACTCAAATCCTCCCAAATGTTGGATACGCTCAGCCACTTCCTGAATTAATAATTCAAAGAAATGTTTTCCTGTTTTCCCAAGATTGTCACATGCTTTATAAAGATTTTTAGCATCATGCAGTCAATTAGCTCACTATCTCATCAGCAGCATTAGGGGTACAGAGGAGACAATGTTGAAGATTGGATGTAATTAGATTTTACATTGGATCCCCAAAGATGACAGAGGAAAACAGTGGAACAGCCACTACAGATTTGGAATGTCTCAATAAGCAGGAGTTTGCCAAAGAAAAGAAGTGCATAGTATAAATTAGGATTCGTAGTGTCTTAAGAAACAAAAAAAAAAGCCCTCCTTCAGAATACTAAGTAAAATTTAGGTGAACTTGAAGTCTTACTTTGAGTGTCTCAGATAACCTAGGTCATCTAAAATGGCTCTAGATATTTACATTTAGGTTCCAGGATTGTTTCCAGAATAATGTACTAATGTTGAGTTTGCCCCTGGGCTTTCCTCTTGCCCTTGTGCAGTGCTCTACCACCTGTGGAATGGGGGCTTTCTGGAGACATGTGGAGTGCAGCAGCAGGAACGCATCTCACTGCCAGGACATGAAAAAGCCTGATCCTGCAAGGAGATGTTATCTCCGCCCATGTGCTAGCTGGAAAACAGGAAATTGGAGCAAGGTAACTTCATTCAGAGCTGTGTGTGAACAGTAAGCTTGCAAATTTCAGTGAGTATGAAATTCTAAATACTTCATTTTTAAAACAATTATTTACTCAGTGAATGCATACATGATTCCCAGTTGACCATTCAGCACTGATTTACTAATTTCCTGACCAAGTTATATCTGGAAACACATCTGCTGTGAATTTTGTTCTTCCTGTGCTGGGTTGTGCTCATTAACTCTTGCCTCTAGAGGGAAAGCAGGATTCACTGCTCATGTTCTGTGGAGATGGTAGGGCAAAGCTGTGCGTAGTTGCTTGTGGCATCTTAATCTCTGCCTCCAGGGGCATATCCTGATTTTTAAGAAGCAGTGGGAATTTGGAAGAGGGAGTTGTCATGTTCCTGTTCACCCTTGTCACCATGTACTGTGTCTTTTATGACATGGTCTGTTCCCCATCCATGTCACTTCTAAGTTTTGTATTAAAAAAACAAAAAAAAACCAAAAGAAAATTGTACTGGGGAGAATTCCTGCTATGTATCGGGTCCTGTTCGGTCCTAGTTTTGTACCCATGGCCTTGTCAAGGAACAAAAGAGTGTCCAGGGTGCTAAGTGGAACTCAAGAAATTGTGTTTGAGTTCCATTTCAGTATTTTAAGCTGTGTGAAGAACACCTGGAAAGACTTTGATAACTTCTTGAAGCTTATTACATTTTGTCTTCATACAGGCTAAAAATCGAGTTTCAAACCACTGGTTATTTTTCAAGACTAAAAAGAGATAAACTACAAAGTTCTTGTTTAAATATTGTTGATTTAATAGAGAAAAAGATAGGTGTCTCAAACTTTTTCAGTACGGATAATTTCTGTGGACAATGGTGTTGCCACTGAGCTGGAGGGCAGATTGATAAGAATAGAAGGTTATAGTTACAAAACCTGTGTTATTATTGAGCTCTTTGACATAAAATTGATTTGTACAGGAATTGCATGCTTGTTTGGAAAGTTCAGGAAAGGCCAAGGCTTTACATAACTACATTTAAGCCTTTGAAATTAATTTTAAAAGACACATAGACATCCTGCCCTCCCAGCTGCAGTAGGGCAATTTCACCTTCACTTTTTCTTCATAAATGTCGTTGCTCTTGCAACAAGTGAATGATAGTCATGCCACAAAAAGTATCTAGCAATCAAGTTTAATGATAAAATATTATAGGAAGCAAATTCTAAAAAATGTCAGTCCTGTTATGAAACAAGTTTGAGGCAAGAGGCTTTTACTGCTTGTGTTACTCTCCTTATTTTCCATCAAGTGAACTATACAAATCTAATTACAATTTCATATAAAAATGATTAAATTTTGCTTGCTTTACAAGTGGCAGTTGTTTTTTGTTACTCATTTCAAACATTTTAAGACACCTTATGACAGCAAGATGGCTAAGTTCCCTGCTAGTGTAGTTGAGCTTTTTCTGTTCCTCTAATCTAATTTAATTTTTCCCCTACCCTAAAAGAAAGGTGCTTCAGACTAAATTTTAGAGTCTGAGTTTAATGACAAGTATAATTTGCATATATTTTGAGGCTGTTGTGTTCAGTTTCTTACACAGTCACTTCTGTCCACTGTTTCTATCCAGAGAGACAGAAACTCCTGTGGACAAGAGTAAGTATTCCCTTTCCATCCATTCTTCATCTCCCAGGGGAAGTATTATATTCAGGTCTCTTACTCAACTAAAGGGTGCTTATTTATGCAGAGGAGAACAATTGCTATTGCATCATAGTGCTAAAGGTGAAAACTGATCTGAGATTATTTGGTGGTGCAGGTGGAATTGGCTTTAATTCTGCATGAAAACAAACTGTATTTTTCCTTATCCTTGGGGTAGCAAATTCAGTTCTTCCTGAAGAGCAGGAAAGGTCCTGGGCTTTGGTGCCTGAGGACAGGACCTGGTGATGCTGCATAAGGCCTTGGAAGAAGCTCTGGCTAGAAAAAGTAGACTGGAAGGGTTCACTTCGCTCCCCAGCAGAGCTCTAAGCTGAGCAGTGATTTCACAGCAGTAATTTCACAGACTGTGAGTGAGGCTCAGGGGGCCTCTCCCTTCTCTCCCATTCTCTTACACCCAGGCTGTTCTTAGGACATGGATCTTCCTGGTGCCATGGAGAAGCAAGGAAGGTGAGGGTAGGAACTGCTACTCACTCCCTCCCTCTGAAACAATCAAGGAACTGACAAGATTCCTGCATACAGAATCTGGTTTTTGTATTTATTGCATTATGACTCTGTCACTATGACATTTTTGGAGACAGCTGGCAAGATTTCCCATTTAAATGTGCATCCATGTCATTAATGGCCACAGCAGTGTAGGAAGGGGAGTACTTATATGGCATGTCCCAGGCTGCTGTGATGAAAACCACAGTGTTTAAGCCTCACAACAGATTGGTGTTATGGTAAACTGGAAATTTCCTCTGTTGGGGATGCTCAAAGCTCAGGCTGTCCTTCTCCTCTCTGACTGGGGAAGGCACAGCCCCTCAGTGGAGCATCACATGGAGTTGTGCCCCTCTCTGTTTCGTGCGCAGTGCTCTGTGAACTGCAGTGGAGGCTTCAAGACCCGAGACGTTCACTGCATTGATGTTCGGGAAAAGCGACTCCTCCGGCCTTTCCATTGCCAGTTACTCAGCTATAAACCACAATTCAACACCAGCTGTAACACAGAGCCTTGCTTACAATGGCATGTGGAGCCCTGGAATGAGGTATTGTTCTTTAAAAGAAGCTTTGGGAATCAAAAACGTCCTTTCAGGTAACAGAGACTGTTAGATCCCGTGCTAACAGAAAAGCTTCTGCTCCAAGGAAGACACACAGCTGGTTGTGGGTATGGCTACAGCAAAAATTAGCACAGGTGTTCATAAGTCTTCACAGAATCATTCTTAGGACTGTATGTGATTTACAGCTGGAGTTCTAAATTACCATTTCCTGAAGGAGGGAAGCAGATGGCCTGGAAGAAAATTTGTTTCAGGTATCCTATTGCCTCAGTAGATGTGGTTCATTTAGATGAATCCTTTTTGCTGCCATTTTAATGTTGCTCTCTCATTGTGGCGAATTTAGAATTTTCCTTTACACTTTTAGACTGAAATTTTATGGACCCAGAGGCTTAGACCAGACATAAGATAAACCTGAATTTTGGGTCTCTTTGTAAGAAGAAACTGTGCCAACAAAATCAGAGGCAGCCAGGCACATATTTATGTCAACTAAAGCATGTGGTCTGATTATATTTTAGCATTTAACCCACTGAAAGCAGCTCTGGAGAAAATGTCATGATGTTTGCGGCCCTATGGACCTGATGCTTTGGGATTTTAAGGGAGGTGATGACATTTTCTTTGCAGGGGACTAACAAATCACATCTGGAGGAGACCAGGGTGTGCGTTTTCTGTCAGAGCAATCAGCAGGGGTTGGAAAAATAAAAATAGCCAAATGATTGCACTTGTTTGCCACTTAAAATATTTTATAAAAACACTAGACCAACCCTGACAGTTGTCCTCATGCTAAGGACACTGCATAGAAATGGATTGAAAAGGTTCATTTATCAGATGTCAGATATATTTTTCTGTCCATAGGGGTGAAATTCCTTGCAGGACAGGAGCAATGCATTTTTCAAAGTATATCTGGTACCTTGTTTCATGTCAGAGTGTGAAATACCTTGTGTATTTCAAGCAGACTCTACTACAGACCTAGTGAAAAAGTAGTAAAATATCAGTGGATAAGTAATTCTAGAATGTGGACAGAAGAATATTTAAAAAATAACCTGAGTCACTATCTTTTTATGACATTTTTATTGCCAAACAGTTCAATTATTGTATGGATTGAATTTTAATGTCCCCAACCACCTCATAAAATTGAGATGCTGCATCTCATAAACTTGTTCTGTCTTCAGTTAATATTACAGATTAATCCTGCAGACATGTGACTTCTAATCTCATTCTCGTCGGAGAAGCTGCTGATGCTGGTGATACTGATGAGCAGTTCTGTGTTGCCTGTTCTGTGCTGTCCATTGTCCTTCCAGTATTATGTGTCAGGAGCAGCTTTTCCCCAAGTAACAGCTTCTTCCCTGTCTCCTTCCAAGCACATGGAATAAGTGTCTCAGTGCAGAGCTTTTCTTCATGTCTGGACTTTAAGATGCAATGTGCAGGCTAGCCCATACATCTTTATAAACCTCTGGGCCAGTGGCCCAGGGTTCTTGTTACCTGTGACCTCACATTTCTGAATGAACATTTCCAACTGTCTCTGTGGGCTGTTTCTGGTTTCTCATCCTTTCCCTGCTGACTGTGCCCCTCTTTGGTCAGTGTTCAAGGACGTGTGGTGGTGGCCAGCAGAAGCGGCACATCTACTGCCCACGAGAAGGGCACTGTGACTGGACCAAAAGACCTGATGGCTCTGCATCGTGTAACAGGCAGCCTTGCACGCAGTGGATTCACCAGGCCTGGAGCCCGGTAGGATTCAGTTTATTTCTGTCTTATTTTTTGTCATCAGTTGGCCATATTTGGTCATATTACCCACTTGTCTCTCAACCTCAGTGCCTGTGGCAAGTACAATTTCTAATGCACAGCTGAAGCTACAAGCAAAGAACTTTTGAAAACATTACTAAACATTTAATAGCCAGACCATGTCCATTACTTCAGGCGATAGATGCTGTAGCTTCTACTTTTTGTTCCTGCATTAGATTTTGTTGGAGGTCTGGGGCTTTTTATCTTGTCTAATAAAAAATGAGTTACCATTAACATTCTTCCATTGATCATTTGAAATTTTCCACTGTTTCCACTGTTGGAGGGGATTGTGTGATCATTAAAACAACTTTGTGGAATATTGAACTTGCCCACACAAAGAGAAATTCTGAATTTTGACCAATAGCCTCCTACTTTAGCATCTGGAAATCTTATTGACAAATATGAGGCGTATCTTTGGGGAACCTTCCAGTATCTGCTATACATATTATTCCATAAAGAGAATTATATATCTAATAAGCTTTTCCCTCCAGTTTCCTTAATAAACATTGCATACATTACAAATACTTCTCACAGCTGAATAGAATATTGAAGGAATGCTAAAAGCAGGAGCCTCAAATAAGGAAACAATGGAGACTCATTTAACACAGAAAATGTAATGAGCTAGTTTTGACACAAAGCCATTAGATGGGACATGACAACAACATAAGGTAGAGTTAGTGTAACACTTAAATATGGAAGAGAAGTGCATAAAATAAGCAACTGAATGCCAAACATTATAGCAGCTATTTTCTGACTTATTAATACCTTATTGATGTATTCATTATTAATTTCACTTTATAAAAATAATTTAAACATCAATATAAAGTTGTTGCAAGAATACCTAAGATCTTTTAATATACCTCACACCAGTAGTATTGTGCTCCATGCACTGAGATACAATTAGAGAGGGGATAATTTGCAGGAAAAGGACTGAGGTCCCCCTCCTGTCTTCATCTCTTGTACTTCATTAGCTGACATTGTCTATATGCTGAATTATTTATCTTGCTGGCACAATTTATCTGTAGAGAAAAAGAATTTAAAGCTAATTGGAATTCTCAGATGCTCTGGAAGGTCAGAAGAATTAGCCACATTTACAGAATGGTACAGGAAAATGTTTTCAAAGTGTTTGGATTTTATGGCCTTCTGTGTCCAGCCAGAACAAGCAGCTGGCTGTTCCTTTGTGGTCTTAAAGGAAGGGTAACCCCCATTTACATGCTAAGAAAGAAACAAAACCTTATTGGGCCTTCTGTAAATTCTGGCTTGGTCGTTTGCAGACCTAACATTGCAATCAATTATTCATGTTTAACTTAAAAGTGAAAAAAACACAGAAATAAAAAAATGTCTTAATTTGTCCTGATTTGGTTTGCAACTCTCTTAAATTGTAGGACTGGCATCTCAGATCATCCTCATCCTCTGCTGTAGAAAACAGTCCTCTCCCTCTATTTACACATTCCAAAATGCTGTATTTATACTTTTTACTGTATCCTGCCAAAACTGGCCACAAAGCATTATGGAGGTGTCTAGATGGAGCATACAGCACACAAAGTACTGTAATGACACCACTTCTGGATCACATGGCAGTTTTAGCTTCCTGTCACATCTCAGCTCAAATATTGGCACATTGCAAGATTTCCATGTTAAAAAAAAAGTTTTATGTATGTTAAAATTGTTTTCTTTCAGTGCACTGCTTCTTGTGGAGGGGGCATTCAGCAAAGAGCTGTGAAATGCATGAATACAGAAACGAATGAAACTGAAAGTGACAATATGTGTGTGGATAAAGCCAAGCCCACAAAATACCAGAAATGCAATCTGCAAGAGTGCAGGAAAAATACAGGTATGGTAATACATCTGCATGAAACAGTTTGCAAAAGGCTCTTCATTTGTGCTGAGATTCTGCAAAAACTGGGAACTGACTCAATCTATCAATTTGTTTTGAGTACTGTGGGCTCAGTAATTACAGGTCAGCCTGGCCTGCTGCTGCTCAGCTGGCAGAACCTTGCTGTTATGTCTTCCAGCTCTTCTGGCCTTGTGTTGCCATGATGGGAAGTGCAGTCTCCAAGTGTGCATCCCTAATTTATGATGACACAGCTAAATTAGTAGGTCTGCCTATATTGGCCTGTCTTAGGTAACTTAGGCTGCATTGAGGACTGTGGAAGGACACACAGTGAGTCCAAACAGATGCCATTTCTTAAGATAGATCTTGCTGTGGAACCTTCAGATTCTGGACTTGGAGTGCAAGCAAGCAAATTCTTACAGAGAGACCCTGTAGAAAAATCTGTGTCCCCACAGGGTGAGACTGTCTAAAACCAAGAGGTGGAGAGAAGTACTCTTTTAAGTCAGGGTGTCCTGTACCTCTGTCCTTCAAAAGCACAGGAGCCCCGTTGTGTAGATGGTTAATAACCCAGAAAACGAAGACGGAGGAAGCTGACGGATACAGATCTTTTTCTGTAGTCTGTGTACTGCCCTATCCAGCAGGTACTGTCAGGTAAGAGCAGCAACAGCTCAGACAGCTTCTGGAAAAGCCTTCAAAAGCCTTTTGGAGGGTGATCTTCCCTATTAGTAAGTCAGTGCTAAGGGTCTAATTTGACAGTGAGAGAATGGTTTGAATCCTGAGGACCGTGTAGATCTGACATACTCTTGAGAGATCCATCACTCATGCTGCTGTTCAAAGAGTTTCAGCACACCTTTTGCCCTGGGGCTGAATTGGTCTTCTTATTTCCTGTCCTCATGTTCAGAAAGACAGACTCAGATAAATAGTGCCTACACATATTAGTAATAGTTATTTCTGTGAGTAAAAGCTCAAGTGGCCCATAAAACATAGGAGATGTCCTACTGGGTAAGCACTGGTCCATGCAGCCCAACATTATGTCTCCAAGAATGGCATTTACAAGATCCTAATTAGCAGGAGTACAGGAGTTTGGTGCTTTCCTGAGATTCATTTACATGATAGTCCTCCAGCATTCCCAAATGACATACATTACGACTATTAAAAGGCCTGTATTTCCCTGGATCATCCTTCAGACCCACCTGTAGAAGGGCATTACATTTGCTAATTTCCAGTACACTTGAAGTTCTCCAGTTAACCAGGACTGCACGTAGGTGATTGTGAGTGGTTTGGCAAGTTCATTAGCCAGTTCCCTCATCTGGGGTGGGTCCCATCTGGGCCCATAGAAATTGTAAAAGCAGGACACCAATCATCTCCTCCTGGATTATGGGGCCATCACTCTGCTTCCCATCCCTAACTTCCAGCTCTGGAGGGTGGATATCCTGAGAACAACCATTCCAGAGGTTCAGGGCCTGGTGTGGAAAGAACTGCTTTCATCTGTTTTAAACTATATTTGTACAAGTTTCTGGAGTTGCAGTGTTGAAGGATTTGCTGGAAAATAGCCGTGCATTCAGCTGAGCCACCATCTTCCCACTTTGCTTTCGCACACCTTGTCTTCTTGCAGCTGTGGAGCTCCAGTTTCCAATATTTGTTTAAATCTGGCCTATCTCAGTTCATTAAAGCTACCACAGACCTGTCAGCACCATAGTACAGACAGTGGCAGTCCCTGTCTTACTGTGGTGCTGCAGGAATTAAAGCACAGCCAAGCTGAACATGCATTTTCTGCACTCTCTTGCCTGCCCTGCATGGCTCTGCAGCATCCTGCCAGACCATGGGCTTGTCTAAGTGCAGTTACAAGAATGCAAATGTACCAGACTCACAAGTCACTATTGCCAGCCATTTGTGGTGGTTTACTCTTCTTCCTTTGTATTGTGGGTCAGTTTGATCTCCCTCTGAAATTCTAGGATCTTTTAGTGAACACATGACCTTCTGTTTTGGAAAATACAGCACTCATTAGTGTTCAGTGAGACTTTACTTTTGCAGCAGACACAGCTGATCTGTGTTTTCCACTTTGACTTTTCTGTTGATGAGGACTGCCAGAAAAAGCCACCATAAATAAGACCCTTAGTAGACATGACCGTCTGGCATAAAGCAGTTTAAAATTCTAGAAATACAGAAAGTTTTTCAGCAAAATACAGCTAATTCTTGTCATCTTCTCACCACAGGGCTGCCCTGCAGCAAAGACCAGCTGTCGGTTCACTTCTGCCAGAGGCTGAAAGGCATTGGCAAGTGCGTGCTGCCGTCCATACAGACTCAGTGCTGCTTCACATGTAGTCAGCCCCGAATTCATAACAAAGCAAGATATGGGGATCAGCGAGGCTTCAAAAAACAAAGTTACACTAAATCTAGAAGAAAACCACCTCAAAACCAAGAAAACAACAATCAAGCAGCTTGGCACTAGCTGTTTTTATCTTGTTTCCTTGAATAGAGCTTCTGTTTAGAGGTTTTACTTTCCTAATTTTTTTTTGAAACCATCCAACATAAGTGGAAATCTGTGATCAAAACTGGGAAAACACATCACCTAGTGTTATCAGTCATAATTTACTGCTTCATTTTTTTCTCTGTAATAGTCCGAAATTTGTAACATAACTTACCATGTACCAGCAACTAGTACTTCTTAGGCATGCGTAGATGGTAGAAACAGGCTTGCAAGAATTCTCTGTTTTTCTGTAATGAATGTTTAACTTGTTCTTCCATCTCTCATCCAAAACCCACTTGAAACACCAGCACCGCTTACTCAAGAGTGCTTAGTGAAGGTGGCAAGTGGGGCAACAGACACAGACCTGTGCCATGGGCCAATTCTCTTTATGCTCACTTGCCTTTCTTTTTTAGGAATCAAGGTGAAGTGGCAGTGTTTCTCTAAATTCACTGCTCACTTCATAAATTTAAAAACAGAGTTTTATGATATAGGCAGGATGAATTGAAACATTGGTTTTTTCAGGAGAAAAACATCTTTCTTCGCTTAGTACTTGACTGAACCTCTAAAGGATACCTCAGCCATGACCTGTTCTTAACAGTTTTCTTCTGCTACAGATGTCTTGCTGTAACCTGAAAACTCCATCAGATATGGGATGCTAAGTTCCCAAATATGTTTTAAGCAACATTTCTAGGTACCACAAAAGCAAAGCTGTTTACATCTATTACCTTAATGGAGTCATAGAATCATTTAGGTTGGAAAATACCTTTCAGATCAACAAGTCCAACATCTAACCCAGCAGTGCCAAGTCCACCACTAAACCACATTCCTAAGTGCTATATCTACATGTCTTTTTTACACATTTAGGGAAGAAACCAGCAATATCTGTTAGACAGTTTTATACATTGTGATAGAATTATTTCAGTATAAAGAAGAACTTGGTTTTGCAGATCTTTTGATAGACAGGCAATAACATTCTTAAGTATCATCTGTAATTCCTCTCCATTTAAAATTAATTATCCAAGGCCATTTGAAATCAGGTAAGGCAAGCCTTCCAAGTCAAAACTATGGCCAGTCTCCATAGCTGCAGGTATTCAGACACAAATTATGCAAGTCAGCAGGACACACAAAGCTGTCAGGAAATTGATGGAGCACAGAGGTTGTACCAGTTTGTTCTGCAGCAAAAATTTAACCTCAACATTCATGCTTTGGAAAGTATGGTATTCTCTCTTTTTTTTTTATCAACCTCTCACTTTCACCAGTTTTATGTTAGTGGTCTGCTCCATTTAGTTCAAGAGTATTGCAGCTACTGAACAGGGCAACCAGGCACTGTAATGGGTTCCATCATTTATGGTGCGAAGAGGAAAGGAGTCACGTATGAGAAAGCAAAAGACTTCCGAACTGATGTAGGTAAGGACAACTTGAAGTTGAGTCTTTTGCATTTAAAAACGGACATCTTTCTGTTCTTTGACAAATGACAGGGGAAGAAAGGAGCAATGAGTTGACCCAGCTAAACAATGTTGCTGTTTTCATGCTCACTTGTATGATAGAATTGAACTTTACAGACTTAAACCTTTCTTGCAGCTTCAAATGTGGCATGCAGGCATTTCGGCTGGAAATTTCCTATGCTATGTTTTGAAACCAATTTAGCACCAGCAAAAAGACTTATGGTCTTATGCATCAGCATAAAGACCAACTAACAACTGGAAACTTTGTAATTCACACAAATACTCAGTGATAGAGCTGTCATTTCAGCGAGGATCTTGCAGTAGAACACAGGCCCACATCCACAAGAGCACTCTACCACCTCAGTCACAGCAGACTTTTCCTGCAGTGTAAATCTGTGATCACAGTGGAGCTGAGAGCTCCAGGGACAGGAATTTAAGCCCAGTGTGATATCAGCATAGCTGAGGCCTCAGGCATTAGGGCACCACTAGCCAAATGGCATATCTATTTTGCTAGTGAAGAAAATGCCAAAACAAACTTCAGGAAACCAAGACTGGAGCCTTTGAACAAAGCTGGGCACTTTGAAAAGAGCTGGACTAGAGCAGATACTTAGATTCCTTTGGACTTCAGTAGGATTTGGACACCATGGCTCTTCATGCTTTTTTGAAAATCTTAGATTTGCACCCTACTTGCCTTACAATTTCAGGCTGTAGTACAGGGAAATGTCAAATTTTATGCAGTGTACAGTGAGACACGTCACCATGAATCCAAGTGTCACTATGGTTACAGAACTATGACTAGCAGTAGCTTTTTTCCTAGACAGACCTTTATGAAAGTTAATAGAAGTATTTCAGCCTGGCTATAATGTATTAGCCTAATGATGGCCATAAGTTGAATTGTCATTTTTCAAAGATTTGTGACCTTTGGCTAAGGACTTACTTCTTCACTTGAAGTCTCTGGGAGTTCAAAATATGCATCATGGTAAGGTTAGATTTATTAACCTCTGTGATGGCAATATAATCCCAGTTTTAGGTGCTGATAAATTCCACTGTTAAAAATGTGGTGCTAGGTTAACAGACATGGGGATGACTTGCAGTGGTGCATGTGCATGCATGCACACACTCTTGCAATAACAGATGTCTGTGGTGTTGCTGGCCAACCCCAGACATGATGCTTTTTAAGTTTCCCAGTGTGCTTCTGTCCTTCTGAGGACCCAAATGGGTGCTGACCCTTTGAGCAATAGAAATCTGGGCAGTTCTTACTCCTCTGGGCACACGGGTTTTGAATCATGTGTGGGAGTAGAGGTGTCCCACCCGATTCAGGAAGGATTTGGGCAGGGCTTGGCCTCGGGCTGCGTTCTGTAGAGAAGTTCCCCGAGAGCCAAACAGCCTAGACTGGTGGGCAGTGCAGATGCTCCAGAAGCATTCTATAGGATTTGGGTGGGACAAAGTTCAGGGTCAGATTCTTCTGTGCAAAGAGGTACCTGCAGCATTTTTTCCACAGAGGTCAGCAGAAGCAGGCCACCAGGTATGTGGGCTAATGAGAAAGGAGCTGACTGAGTGGATGTGGTGCAGGTGGGAGGAAAATGCCTGCAGGTGTTGTCCTTTCCAGTGCTCCTTAGGGCTAGCATGGAGTAAAACCAATTCTGCCTTCATTGTTTTCTTCTGAGAGCTGTAATTTCATTTGAAATTAATAAAAAGTGAATAAATTATATTATGGAGATTAGTCAAAGTACTCTTTCTACCCAGGGAAGTGCATTCATTGCTGTTGCTCAGCTTAGAATTTTAGGGAAAATACTGTGACAACACAAACTGTTTTAACAGAGCAGTACCACTGCTATTATGCCACAACTGTTCTTAAGTAAAGGTGGGTTTATGATCTGAACCCAGACGGTCATTAATCTCAAAACTGAATTGAATACTAAGTGCAGAGGTGTATTATCATTATGTTATCATTATTAGCCTGAGATACATCAGCTTCAACAGATTGCTCAGGAAAAAATGTGTATTTGTCATATTCACAGCTTGTTCAAACATTTCAAGGTTTAAAAAGCAAACTATGATGACATATTTGTTTCAAGCTTCAATAAACGGTATTGCATATGTTTGATGTCTCTGGTATTTTATGTTTTCAGTGCAAGAAGATACATACAATAGACTTTCCAGGAAAAAACAAAAGCTTTAAAAATGTATTTTATATGCAGGGATGCCTATCACTGAGTTATTTTGGTGCTTGATACTCCAGGATGAAAGAGATCATTAAAAAGGGTGAGGTGAAAAAGCAGTAGAAAAGAAGAAGTAGCACAGGTGCTCTGAGGGAGAGGATTGAACTATCTGAAAAGTGAGTGGAAGCTCCCTCTATTTTTCACATTCCATTAGGCATTCCTGGATGACCCAGTGCTCAACCCAGCCTGGCGAGCAGTTCCTGTGGCTGCTGCACTCCCTTGGCTCAGCCAAGCATGCAGCACCCACCAAAGGAACTGCCTGTTGCCTGCCAGCATCAGCTCAAAATTTAACCAGCATGGTGACAGGATGAGGCAAGAAAAAGAGATTTCAGGTGGGATGTTCCAGACAGAGGCACTTAATGAAGCACAAATGATAGTTTAATGTGGTTATAGAAACACAGTACGTTGCAGAGTTGGAGAGATGTCAGCCCTGTGGAATGTCCTAGATGTCTTTGTTTTCAGAGGGTTATCATGTTCCCTGGTGAACAGGAGTTGGTGCCAGACACCTCTCTCTTCCTTGGATTGGCTGAGCCAACTGTGTTTTGGAGTGGTGATTAATAAGAAACATTATTGCTGCTGCCCAGCACTGCAGCCTCCCCAGCCCTTAGTCCCCACAGTGGAATATGGGGAGCTCGCATGAGGATATTGCTTATTTCTGTCCCTGATTGCTCCCAACCTTCTCTTTTCTCTTAGTGAACAAATGCACATACCTCCAGCACACTCACAGAAACAAAACGTGGGATTTGTTAGGCAAGGGTACAAGTCTCTCCCACAGATGCAGTGGTTACAGCAGTAAGACCCAGGGAAGAGAAATAACCATGATACCTTCAGAGTGGCCAACCACAGCCTGTAAGCTGATTTCTCAGGGGTTTTAAAGGAATCTGTGGTGAACATGGGGAAACAAGAAGTGGCCAAATATCTGGGCTTCAGTCAATGTCGACTTGGTATCACAAACTAATAAAGAAGAAAATTTATCAAGAATCTTGAAGGCTTCTCCTAATTCACAGTTATGAGTCATCTAGCTTTTGCTGGATCATCGTTAAAGATCTGGGACAGAGGAGTATAGTTTCCAGGAGGGATTGGATGTTTTGGAATGCAGTCTTTTGCTAGATCTCTGGAGTTACCTCCATCTTTGTCATGTTACAAGCAGGTGGAGAAGATGGTCTGGATTCACTGGGGGCTGAGACATCAGAGAATGAATTGTAGAATCACAAAGTGGTTTGGGCTGGA
>VZTX01005479.1:599615-632742 GCA_013400915.1 Pardalotus punctatus | reverse complement strand
CTCCCCGCTCCGGGCACCGAGCGGGCAGCGGCCGGGCTGCGGGGCGGTGCGGAGGGTCCCCGCGGGACCCTGCCTGCTGCCGGGCTGCGGGAGAAAAATACAGGCGACCCTCCAGCCGTCCCGCTCAGGGCTGCGGATGGTTTTGCCGCTTAATTAGTAAGAATTAACCTCCGGCCTGGGGCAGCCCCCGAGCGCCGCCAGCACAAGGCGCTGCCCCGGTGCGGGGCTCTGTCGGTCCGTCCGCTCTTCGCGCTGCCGCCGGCTCCCCTGGCTAAAGGAGGAGCGGTTGTATCGTGACACGTTTGCATGTCGGAATAGCCCCCAGAATCGCGGCGCGGGCAGCGGCCAGCTCGGTGTTGGACTCGGGGAGGGCAGCAGGGCTTGTCAGTGGATTAATCCTCATTTTAAGGTTGTTCTTTAGCCTCCCAAACAGAGTAATAACGCGCATGCTTACCTGTAAAAAATACTTTTTTGTTTAAAACCGTTATTTTTACAAAGGGACTATCTGAACAAATCGATTCTCTCGCCCTTCTTTTTTTTCTTTTTTTTCCCCCTTTTTTTAGAATTGTTACTCTAGCTTCTTTTCTTCTTCTTCTGTCAGAATATTTTTCTCTTAGAATTTGTTTATTTTAAATAGTTGGGACCGCTTTTAAGCCTTTTCATCCTTAAAATATGTTTCTTCCCCTCCTAATCTGTTTTACTTGTTAAAGAAATTTCTTAAATTTTATTTAAGAAAAACATTAGGGTATTTTTTCGTACCGCTAGGAAACGTCAGTCCATGTATGTTGTCTGCAGGGACAAAACTCTTGGCTTGTATTTGGGTTTCTTTTCTACAGCAAAACATAAAGCTCTAAGGGCTGAGTTTGTTTTACAAAACTCTCTTTGATGGTCCCAAAACATCTTTTCCTGCTATTGAAGACTGTCNTCTCCCAGAGGGAACAATTCCCTGAATTTCTGTGTCATTTTAGTCCTAGGAAAAAAAAAAAAAAAAAAGAAAAAAGGAACTTGGATGAATTTTACTAGACAATCCACTGTGCATCTGAACTCTGTTACACTGTACACTTCCAAACAGAGCCCATTCCCTGTAGGAATTAAAACAGCAGCAACATACTCTTTTTCATAAAAAATCCTGGAAAGCGTTTGCTGTCATTCCCTGTTTTTCAGGAACAAATCGGTTAGTTTGTGTTAAAAGTAGCAAAATCTTCCTGATATATGAACTCTTTTTAGTCCTTTTAGAGCTTGTGTATTTCAGTGTAGATCGTGTGAGAGAGACTATCAATAAATATTATCTTTAATTAGCTTTCCTATCATTACGGAAGTGCAGAAGCCTCTGCTCCTAGTCCTGTTGAAAACAGAGCCCTGAACTCATGGAGAGCAGTGTATTCAAAATAATTTTCTTAACAAAGGCATCTTGCATATGAAGAGTTCATCCTAAGGCACTGTTTGACCTCTTGGTCTCTCATTATTATCAAGTCATCAGAGGGTCTTAGGAGAGAAAGGGGGAAAAAAAACCCCGAGATACAGTTTATTTGTAAAACCTACCGTGTAGCTTTAAAGCACGTTCACAATGAAGAAGGAGGAGGGAAAAAAAATCTGTCTGATTTCAGGAAGTCTTAGAAAAACAAAGTTCGTGCAAATTACAGATTTTGGGAAAAGTGCAGTGGGGTTGAGGAGTGAGAGTTTAAGAACAAAAGCTCTCTGAGCTTAGATTAGAAAATGGGGAGCGAAAGGCTGTTTTAGACGCAAACATATTTGCTTACATATTAATGTCTTTTCTGTAGTTTCTTTGGGGATAACTATAATTGCTTATGAAAAATAGGGCATTGTCATGTCAAAACTGTGGCATGTGCCACTCTGAATTTTTTTGGGGGCCAGACAGTAAATTCTCCCTCTTCTCCTTTTTTAATTCTTTCTTTTCAAAAGTGAAATTATTTCAGAGTTGGGATTGCGTTGGTTACTGAATGCTTATTAGGAAGTGAAGTACAACACATGACAGAAGCTCACCCAAATGTTGAATATATCATTTATATTTTATGACAGTGAATTATATAGAAGATTCTCAAGTAACTTTCAAATCATCAAACTGTAATTAAATATTGCAAAGACTGTCTGAAAATTCTTTAATTTTTAATGAAAGTTAAATATATATTGTCAGTCTACTTGAAGGTGTAGTATTTTAATGCATGACGCTCAGAACAAATTGGATAATGAAATGATTACTTTTAAATGAAACTGTTGCAGAAGCGTACACGTTTCAGCTGGCAAGTATCTGCTCAGTCCTCACACACGCACATTCACACACTCGATAATTGTGAATTCCCAGACTGAAATTACAGCTACTCTGAGGTTTCTGGTGGCAAATTAAAAATCCCACAGAAGCAAAGCTTGAATGAGTTAGGTTCCCCAGATCATACAGGAAAGTATCTGTGGCTTTTTTAAAAATATTTTTTTTAATTTTTTTTTTTAATATGGACACATCAGATTTAAATGTATTCTCTTTGTCTCACAGTTACAAATTGCAACGTTTTGTACGGTTGTGGATTATTAAGTTAGGTAAGATAAAATAAAAGCCCTTCTGCAAATCCGACCTAGATTTCTGTACATAGCATTGCTGCTCAGAGATTTAATGTGAATGTCCCATTAGCAGCAGCCTGTGTTATACCAGTAGGCAGGCAGGGCTTGGCTATGCTGGGGGCTGTGTATGCACTAAAGAGTGGATGTTCCTGCTCCTGAGTGTTCCTGCTCTAAGTCAGGGATTTGTTTGTGTGGCTGTGCCCAGCAAAGAAACTCAGAGCCAGAGTGGAGTCCTGGGCGGGACAGAGGGATCCGTGTCCTGGTGTGTGTGTATTTGTCAGCTGTGGAGCAGGGTGGGATGTGGGGCTGGAGAGCGGCACCACTGAAGCAACCAAGAGTTTTGTAGTGAGCTGCATCCCAGGGCAGATCTGGGCTGTGGGATGAGCTGTGCATGCCCTGCTCCAAACAGGAGCTTGGGCTGCACGCGCGCTCCTTGGGAACCTGGGCTGTGGGACTTCCAAACGGGAAACCCAGCCAGGACTGCTCTCAGAGTGCATCATTTTGAGTTGGATTTGGGGTATCGCACTTGGCCTTTGGTGGTGGCCCCGGAGAAGCGCTGAGTAAAATGGGAATTACGTGGCTTTCGGGGGTCTCGCTGTTTCTGAAATGTGTCCCCGTCACTTAAAAATTGTAAATACTACACGCAAGTCATTCCTGTGGCAGGGAAGTTCTTTTCGGTTTGGGTAATAACACTCGGCGTCAATACTGGCTTAATTAAATTTTCTTTTATGTTATATTGGCACCTCATTTTATGTCAGGATCACATTCCTAATGCGCTCAAAACCCTGTAGGATCCTAAACTTTATAGCTGTTGCTTTCCGTAAAGCAGCAGCTCCTCCCGCAGAAGATCTGGCTCTAACAATGATGCATTTTGAAATTGCCTGCAAAACGTGAAATATGTCTGCTCTAATAAAACTGGAGTTTTTAGGCAAGTCAAAGGATTTTAATATGTTTACGGAGAAGAGATGCCGTCTATTTCTTTGGCGGTATTTTCATAAAGTTGAGATATTTCTCTATTAGGAAAGATGGAGGAAATAAATCTGAAATACTTGTTCCCCACCCATTTTTCCTTCAGCCTTTCTCATCCATAAGATATAACGGATGCTAATATGGCTCAGGCATCTTAAAAATCATAAGTTTTGCTCGATGGCTATTGTCTGTTGCTGAGAGCCCTCATGAGTCAAAAATCCTTCCTTCAGACTTAAACCCTGTTTATATTTTGCTTTATTTTTTTTTTCAGAGCTATAACTCTGGATGCAAATTGTTTTTCTGTTGACTTGTCTGTCATTCTCTGATGTCTGCAGATATTTGATCAGCTCTATTCTGTGCATGGCATGGCCCTTCTCTGGCAGCTACACGCATGGGAAAAAAAAATGTTATCAATAAGTTCAGAGGAGCCTCAGTAGACTCAGAGAAATTTCACACAAACATAAAACAAAACCTAACCCCTGTGACGGGGAAAGTTTACATTGCGCCAGATTTTAGCAGCTTTCTTGTGCCTTTGGTGAGATGTCAGAAGCGCAGGTGATTTTAATTTTCTTGTACAGAGAGGAATGGAGAAGTTTGGAATTTGCATGCATGATCAGGACCTGTGTTTGGGAAAATGTAAACTCATCACAGTGGAAAATGTGTTGTTTGGAGTCTGAGGGTGAAAACAAAGCTGAGGATTTTGGAGAGACTGCCTGAGCCAGATGGCCTGGTGCATTCCCAGTCTGGCAGCCCAACTGCTCCCTCCTGTATAATATACAGCCATTTGTTCTGGGATATTTACGCTAGAGCTGTTTCCATGTGAATGTTTGAAAACCATTAAAAATGAACATATTAGGAGAGATAAATTTATTTAATTTGTGTGAATACGTCGATAAGCAGGCTGTGAATCAAAGGCAGAGGGAGACTGGATAAAATAATTAGATGCTTCTGAATTGTGCATTGAGAGGCAGAGCAAGAACTCCCTGTCCTCGCCCTGGGACCAGCTCTGCGCTGCTTGTCCGGGATAAACCTCCCCGGGATGAGTCGAGGTTTTGCCTGGGGAAGGGGTAAAACCTCGGGTAATTGAGGGTTAAGGATTCAAAGCCAAATAAATGTAATTCACAGTATTTTCTCTGTAGATATATAGTGGATACAAGCCTAATCCTCTCTGGGTGAAATTCTGGCCCATCTGAAGTCAATTGCAAAGCGCCTATTGAATTCGGTGGGGCCAGGATTTTATTTTCTCCCTGTGTGTACGGCTGTAAACGTCATTCCAGATTATTTTAGTTCTGTTTTGGAAAAGACCCTAATTTTAATGAGTTTTCCCTTCTCTTTTATTTCTGTAAGGGAGATACTTTGTTTTGTGAGGCAGAAGGAATCTGAAAGCAAGTGGATTTAGATGCACGTTGGTGATTTCTCTCCTTCTCTTGCTCTTTTAAAATCAAGGCCATGACATAACTGAGTAATATAATGACCATGATCTCATTCCTTCAAGATTGTTTTTCGTCCAGTTCTGAAAGCAGGATTGCTTGACTGGCAAACTGACACCACGAGACGATTCTGCCCTCACTTGTACCAGCATAAATCTGGATTTATTCAGGAATGGTTAAGGACAAAATCTGTCTCTGTATTTTTCCATCTTATTGGTCAACTCTTTTATTGCTTTATCCTACTGTGTCTATCGGGGAAAAAATGGATGAGATGAGAACTTCACTTTTATATTACCCCTCTTAATTTTTATTTGTTTTTTAAATTTTTTTTTATAATGAAGTCTGTCGCTGAAAAGTTTAAGCGAATTTTTGGACGTACTTGACTGCGATGTGCTGAATTTAGTAATTTTTATATGCTGTTAAGCAGTGAATTGAATTTGATTTACCTTTTTATGCAGCTTTATTTAAATGGAAGTGAGGAAGTCTTGTATTTTTGACACTAATTTTTCGGGGCCTGATTTTGAAGTCCGTTTGTGCATGAGTGATTGTTGCTCACTGGGACTTCTTGTAGGAAGGTTACTTGGGTGAGTAACAGCTGGCAAAATGGAAGATGAATTTTGTGGAGAAGTGTTTGAGTTGTTCAGGGGAAGAAACGCAGTTTTCAAGTGCTTATGAAACACCGCCGAGTTAAAGCGACATAAAGTAAACAAAAAGAAAAAAAACCAAAGTCTATAATTTTGCATTTCCTTTGCCGGTGTTTTGTTGTGCAACTCTGATGTGTATCTGCAGGCTTATTTTTAGCTCTGCTGTGGTCTAAGTTTATGCACTGTAACTTTCACTTTGTCTCTCATTAATGTGATCCCTATTTGACAAAATCACGACGACGTTAGTGCAACAGGGAACCCCAACACAATCACTCCGTTTCAAAGCCTGAACTTAAAAACCCCGTAATTTATTAAAAAAATTAAGATATTTTTGCTAAAAAGAGTATCTTTTCAAATCCGAGAGGTAAACATTTTCACAACTGTAACGTAGTAGACCCTTCCTGTAAAAATACTTCTGGCAGCTCTAACGATCTGAAACTTTAGCAGTTCCTGTTTCCTTTTTGAAACTAATTGTAGAATTAATGCTTCAGAGCGGCGCGGTTTGCGAGGCGGTCGAGTATCTGCAGGGCTCTCGGGCAGCCATTCATGGGGGCAAGCAGTTGGCGCTTCACACAAGTGAATTGGGACACAGGAGTGCGGAGATGGGGATGAGCTGCTCAGAAATGTGCTCAGCGCATCCTCCTGCTTCCTAGAATTTCCTAGAAATTCCTGCAGGAGCAGGGTAGGAGAGAAGAGCTGCGTTTAATGCGGAGAAAACAAAATGTGCACGGTGCAACTTCGATAATTGAATGCAAATAAAGTGAAAAGCAAATCCTGATGCTGGAGGGAGGCAGAAGAATGTCATGCACGCAAAGGAGGGATCACTGATGCTAAACACAACAGACAAGGTGATTAGGTACTGCAGTGTTGACTCTGCCCGTTCATTATTGCTATTTAGTTGAGTTATTTAAGCGAGTACCTGGAGGTTAAATA
Source organism: Pardalotus punctatus (assembly GCA_013400915.1). Classification (NCBI taxonomy): domain Eukaryota; kingdom Metazoa; phylum Chordata; class Aves; order Passeriformes; family Pardalotidae; genus Pardalotus; species Pardalotus punctatus. The sequence continues at coordinate 626,192 of VZTX01005479.1, read as the reverse complement.
AGCACAGCAGCAGGAAGGGGAGAGGAGGAGAGAGGGCAGGGGAAAAAAAGAAAGTAAATTTTGTGTTCTGGTTTGTCATTTTGAGCGCTTCCTTGGCTCTACCGGCCACAAGCTAACCCATCCTGGGTAAATTTATTTTAATATTTGGAAGTATAAGGAGAATGAGGCAAATCCAGCAGCCCTCTTCTCCCATGCCACGCTGTGATTATCTGGAGGTGATGGGGGGCTGGAGGTGTTTGTCCCCACTAAAGGCCTCAAGGGGTAGATCTGCTATTTCTCCTCCCTCTGCATTCTCAGAGGGAGATTATTTTTTAACTGTTGATGAAGTCCAAAAAGTGCCATGAGCTTCCTCCTTGCCTGGCCTGTCCCACTGCCAGGTGGAACCTGATCTGGGGTTTTCTGGAGTCTTTGCAATGTCCCCGCTGACTGACCCCACCAGGTGTCAGCCAGTTACTTCAGTTCCCCGGCTTTGCCTGGAAGAAGCTTCTCCCCATCTTCCCTCTTAATGCTGGGAATGAAGCTCTTTGAATTTGTCCCACCTCCTGCTGCAGCACATGTAATTCCATTTTCCAAAGCTTCATGCAAACTATCTCTATCTCTCTTGGACACCGATGTGGAAGTAGCTCAAGGTGGGGGTCCCAGCTGGGGTCAGGGGGCTGCTGGGGACACTTCCTGTGCATCCCCTTTATCCCAGTGCTGGTTCACAGCTGTTGTGCCTCACTGGTGGAAATGAGGGGGCAGAAGTCGGGTGAGACTCTGGGCCCATTAGTGGCAATTAGCCGCAGCCTCTGTTTTGTCAGCAATAAAAGCCCAACCCATGGGCTCTGGGTTTTAGGGGAAGGCACACATCAACACTGAAGTTAAAAAATTAAAACTAGCAAAGGCAATGCAGTCCCCCATTCCTGATATTATTTATGGAATTATTAAGTAATTTTATAATGCATAACATTAATATTGCATGTTGCCATTTAAATTGTGTAAGAGTCAGCTCATGCTTCTTCAGGTTTGTGTGTTTTGAGATCTGTGCCCCTCCTGGGGGTACAACACCTCCTATCCTTGGTGGATTACATTTGTAAAAACTAAAAAGTAGTTTATACAACCCTACTTCATCCTATATTAAGGTAACTTATCTTTCTGTCAGTATTTTTCATGTTTTCATGTCAAATTGATCTCATTCCTTAAAATGTATTTCATCCATAGAGCGCACTTCTTAAATTTCAGTCTCTATTTCATCATTAGCTTTAGGGAGACCCATCTCAGTTGTCATCTTACCTCCTGAGTTTTTTTCCCCCCAATTTCTTCTTTTAAAGTCTGTATTCTAGAGGCTGAAAAGGTCACACCAAGCTCAAGGGTAGTGCTGATGCTCAGATGCAGGGTGGTCATCCCTCCCAGGCTGGGGCTCAGATCCTAGCTCTGGAGTGGCAGCCTGAAAGGTTTAGAAACCTCAGTGCCAACAAAAGATGCTGTTGCAAAGGAAACTTCTTTCCACTCGTGTTTTGCTGCTGGGGGGCTGGTGCCCGGGAGCAGGGGGGGCTGGCAAACACGACTTTGTTGGGATGAGATGGAAACCCTGTCCCGCAGGGGCTGTGAGCACTAACCCAGTTCGTGTGTAACGCTGATCCCTCGCCGCTGGTGCTGCTGGTGGGAACAAATGTAGACTCCTCTTGAAATGTGAACACACTGCCTTTCCACAGTTTTAGTTTAAAGGATTCTCCTCGTGCTGTCTCAGAGTCAAATTTCTTAAGTCGGTTGATCCTCTGTTTGTTTTGGTCTCCTCTGCTCTGGTAGGGCCTTCTCCTCACTTATTTATATCCCTGTAACTCCGGAGGTGCTCTCTGGAAAGTGCGGGATCAGGAGGTTCAAGGGAAGAATCAGGCCCAGGCGCTTTTTCAGGAGCTACCAGGAAAATGCCTGGGCTGTGCAGCTTTTGTAATTAAAAATGCATGAGCTCTCTCTTCTCTGTCTTTTTTTTTTAATGAATAGGACCCAAAGTATACCAAGCCTTGCTGGTTTTTTTTTTTCTTTCCCTTTCTTTCTTCCCCCCCCCCCCTTCCTTTTAATGCTATTAGGTTTATATTTTATTCTGAATTGAAAAGAAAATTGTGGTTGTCTTGACTACTGAAAAAACCCATCCTACACACCGCTGGAGAGATGTGCAATAGAGAGGAGGGAATTTAGCTGTACTCAGCTTGTGTTGTTTTCCAGCTGCAGGTCTTGGAGCAGGTTTGGTGGAGATGCCGTGGTCTCTTTAGCCTGAGCTGTGCTTTGCAACTCATTGGGCCTTTGCTTACTGTAATGTGTTTTGATTTTCTCCAAACTCAACTTTATGCACAACTAAAAAGGTGTTTTATTTCTAGGCGATAGTATATGAAGGCCAAGACAAGAACCCAGAAATGTGCCGAGTTCTGCTCACGCATGAAATAATGTGCAGGTAAGAAATACCCCTCTTCCAGTTAATTAGTGATGAGAAGATGAATCTGTCTCCCAAAATCTAGGTTGAACCTACAGCTATTTTCGGACTTAAATTTATCTTTCTTGCATTAAACAATCCCAAAATAACACAGTTCGGTGTGTGTAATTAGCAGCAAGGTCTCAGTCGTCACACTAGTTTTCAATTATTTATAAAGAGTTATTCTTAACAGAACGCTGCTGGTTTTCATTTAGACACTGTAGCCCACAAAAGGTCTCCTCACTGAAATTAACAGTCTATAATAGTCTTGTAGCAATAAATGTCTCTGCCCCCAATTCCCAACAAAAACTCCTCAGCAAAAAGACAAAATAGTATTTTTTGGTGTTTTTTTTTTTTTTTTTTTCCTGGATGTGCATTAGGGAGTGAGGTCAAGGAGCTGTTTTGTCAGGGTTGCTGCTCATGCAAGGTCCCCACTCGGCCGGAGTGGGACAGCTGATGCTCCTCCATGCAAAAGATGTCGTCTTCTTGATTTTCTTTAAACTTCCCCATGCAGATTGGGCTCTGCCCTGTGCTCTCTTGCCCTGCCTGGGGGTTGGTGACTTTAATTCAGCCAAATATCTTCTCCCCCAAACTTCTGCAGCTGCTTCCTTCTCTGTTCTGACTGGTTGAAATAGGTGAAGCCTCTTCTACTTCCTTTTTACCACAGACCCCTTCGACACCTCAGAGAGCTTGACCTCTCAGTCTCATTAAAGTTAGTGGGTGTTTTTTGCATGTCTGAAAAAATCATTTGTTAGATGTTATTCGATGGCAGAAAATAATTCCCTGGTGGAAGACAAGGCATTCTTGCATAAGCTCATTGTTACAATCAGTTGTTTCAAGACTGTAAAAATGCCATTGCATGCGTTGTAACTTTTACAAAACACATTTACTAAAAAGGAGTAACTTGAGGGTAAAAGCTAGTACCCGCTTCTAAGAGAATAAACTTGGATGAGGGTTTCCTGGCAGGGGAGAGTCTTTGACAAAATACTCAGATGGAAACTTCTCTGTTGGTTGATATTTTTTTTTTTAAATTTTTTTTCTTTTTTTTTTTTTTTTTAAATTCTTGGGATCTGCATGTTTTGTCCTCCACTGACAGCTCCTCCTGATAAAACCCTTCTGGGGGTAGCACTCTGTGGTGAAGGCAGGGAAGGAGCTGCTCTCCTTGCTATTCCAGCCTGGGTGAAACCCTGCACAGCTGCCCCATCCCCAAAATTCTTCCTTGCCAGCAGGATTTTGGGGGATTTTAGTTTTCATATCATATTTTTCTAGACTGCTTCCTTCAGTGGGTCTGGCTTCTTCCAGGAAACCAAAGACCACCCATTGCAGCTCCAGAAAATCAGCAGCTGGGTGTCTCCAAGAGGTGCCTGAGCCTCTGCTGCCATCGGGAGCCTTTGCTGAGGACTCCAGGTCCTTCTGCCTTTCCAAGTGGAAACCCAGTCATGTTGACAACTTGTAATTGCCCTAAAATTCATTGGCCCAATTAACATGACTTTCACACTGGGTACCTAGCTAGGAACAATTCGTGGAAATATTAAAGGAGGCCCCTGACCTGATAAGACTCAAGTGCCTTTTACTTTTCTTCTGTAACAGACCAGTAAAACAGTGGGACTGGGCACATGAGTAAAATAAAGCACGTGTTCAGGTGCCTGCCATGTCAGGGTCTGAATCTGCCATTAATCCTGGGTGATGTGCCCTCCTGATCAAACCAGCAAGGTTTGGTGGTAGGAATAACTCACTGAGCCAGAATCAACTACTTTAATGCATTAATTTTCTTATATATACTTCAGAAACATAAAGTGGAAGAAGTAAATTAAAACTTTATATAGTGGGCTGAGTTTTAACCAGAAGACCAAATGCGCACATCACAGATTTACAGCCGTTCAATATACTTTGACTGAGACAAAATTATTTCTGTTCTGGGAATGTGGAAAGATGTGCAGTCATTCCCTTTAATAAAGCACTTTGCACTTTCTTTGTTCTTAAATTCACTGGCTCAGAAGCTTTATTCTTCTCCTCCTATTTATTTACTGCTAGTCCTTTCTTTGTATTCTGTGGCTGTAAGGTGGAGGGGTACAAAAACCCAAAACTGGCTGTAGTAGGCAAATGTTGTGTTCCTGACAGGGTGGGGGAGACATATTCAAATTTCTTACAGCTCATATTAGATATTCCCCATTTCCTTTGCTGCCCATACGTGTGTAAGAGGGTGCTGTTTGTTTACCAGGCCGCTTGACCCTATTGCACAAATCTGTCATCTATTGTGCTGCTAACACGCTTTTAAATTGCAAATCTGATGCTCTTTAGGGGTCTAGAAGGGGGAAAAATTCTCTCTCCACACCATTCTGTTTCTCTTGATTTCTTGCCTGTTGTAAGTGGAAGTTGGGATGTGCTGAATTTGCACCAGGGGTGCAAATGCAGCCTCAATTATAAGCATAAAATTAGAGTCTGTTCCCCATTAATCAGCCCAGCTAATTGCTATGCACTACCATTAGCCATATGGTGTGAAAGACAGCTTGCTCTCCCTAAGATGAAATTTCTTCATTTCAGACATGAAATAGTGAGGGCTCTGTATTTGAAAATAGCTTGTTTTAGATATTTAATTTCTAAACAACTTTCAGCAGTGCTTTCTATCAAGGCTAACTGCACAATAAAACTTTGCATTTATGTGACAAAGCTGGGTATTTATAGTGTACTACAGCTATAGCACGAAGGAGACAAAGAATTCAAATGTATAAGAGAGTCCTGGCTGTGGTAGGAAAGCAAAGCTGAGGTTTGCTTCAGGTAGCTGTTTATTTCAAAGGATTTCATTGTGTTTTGTCAGATATAAAAATCTACACTGTTGGTGAAAACGTTAATAGCTGGGGAGAATTCACAACCTCAATGGAATTTATTAGTATTGTAGGCAGCATGGGGAGGGACATCTATAGTTAATATTGCCTCAACAATTTCCATTATGAAACCTTCAGTGGCTTACAGCTTTGCCAAACTTAAACTGTTCTGGCTGAAATATCCTTTGCAGGGTGTCAGCCTCGGGCTGACTTTCTTTGGAAAGTTTCAGCTAAAATGGTTCAATGATTTCTGAGAATGAGGTTGGAGTAAAATACGGGTTTTGTCTGTGTAAAATAGGATCTTACAGCTGTTTTGGCAAGGGGGTCCCACACCTCCATGCTCCAGGGTGAGGAGTTTGGGGCAGGGATTGTCCTGACAGCGTCACCGGCAGGACGGGTCCCACCTCACCGGGACTTTGTGAAAATGTCCTGGAGGGCCGCGAACCCTTCTCGTCAGGGCCTGGCGGGCGATGGCCGGAACGCCGCCTTGGCCTGGCCTCGTGCCACGGGCCCCGAATTCCTCATTGTTCCTTGTCCCCAGGACACACAAAGCAGGGCTCCTCGTGAGGGGGACGCTCCGGTGACCGTGCCAGGGCGGGGACGGAGAGGGCGGATTTGGGGGTGCCGGACATTGGGGTGAGGAGGCCTCGTCCTGTGGGCCCGGGCGGGGCAGTTGGGATCGTCCAGCACTCGGAAGGGAAGAGGAGGAGGAGGATGGGGAGTGAGGGGAGCAGAAGGTTTGGGGTGAGGAGAAAGGCAGCAATAAAAGCTGGGTGTGGTGGTGGCCTGGAGAAGAGCAGGATGAGGCTGGCGAGGGGCTCAGGAATGAACCATGAGGATGACAACAACAACAGCGTTCTCAGAGATGGGGTCCAGGAGCTGGAGGTGATGGGAGGCTGCATCACTATCAAGGATTACTTGTTTTAAAAACAAGGAACCCCCCTCAAAACTCATTTTTTGTAGGCTTCTCCTGTGGGCCAACATGGCACTGTGTCTGAGCGGTGTTTCCTGGCTCCACCTGGGGAGAGGTGTCATGGAAGAACAGCAAAGACAAATCCTTCTCCTCCTCCTGGCTGCGAGGAGCTGGCATTCCCTGCTCTTGCACAGAGCCTTGCTGGGAGCTGGAGGGTGTTTCTGAGTGGTTTGGAGAAGCTCCTGGGAATTTTAAAATTCTTTCAGGGAAAGAAGAAAGGGTGCTGAATATTTAGGAACTTATTTCCAAGTGCTAAGTAGGCACTAAAAGCCAAAGCTTTTGAGGGAAATTGAATTAAAAGCACTTTTAACCAGGTCTGAAACTCAAGATTTGCGTGATGTTTTAATTCTCTGCGTAGAAAGACTAGAGCGAAGAGGCATTGAATCCTGCTTTTGTGGGGTGAAAAAATCACAAAAGGCAAACTAAATTTTAAAATATAATTCTCTAGGTCACAAAGGAGCATTCAGGGCTTCCTTTCGTGGCAGAAAGCCACCAGATGGTGGGATGTGCCAGCCACGCAACCCCTCCACATCACCCTCAAATTGTGGCCAGGGAGTGAGGTCTCCTACTATCCCTTGGGATTATTGGGATGCACTTTTGGGAAGATCTACCCCAATTAAAGAGCCACCTGATGAGCAAGGAAGAGTTTCCCCTGCTCTTAAAGCTGGGTTGCCCCCACTGGTCAGTGCCGGACTCCATCCCACTCGTGGCAGGAGGTGACACCGAGGTGTCCCTGTCCCCAGACCCTTGGGGCCACCTCTCCCTCTGGGTTAATGCCCCAGGAAGGTGCCAACCTCTGAGCCTGGTGGTGCATGGGTGGTGGTATCTGCCCATCTCGTGCTGGGAGCCTGGGAACCTTTGCTTGCCTGAGTCAGTGTGGCAATTTCTGTCCCTCCAGTGTGCTGGGAGAATGTCAGGACTAGCCCTGATTCGCTTCAGTCACAAGAACTGCATTGTCTTAACTTGTGCCAACTCTGTTTCTAATTACGTTTTAATCATTTAAAAATGATTAGCAGTTTTTATTGCCTTGTTTGTGGGTAAATTTTCTCACCCCACACATTCTAGCTGCACTCCAATGACAAGTCCTTTTATAGGCAAAAAAGCCCCCGAATATCCCCATGACTATTTACCTACAGCATATTTTATTCCTTCCTAAATTTTAATACTTTCAGGGTGCCAAGGCTCTGGCATTTTCTGGTGGATCAATTGTGGTATTGTGCTGTAAAATTAAGCAGTTTTTTTTGGCAATCCCAAACAATGTAACTTCCACCGAAATGAAGATACCGCACATGTGTTAACTGTGAAAAGTTTCAGCCCTGAATAGTTGCCTTGAAGCTTTTTGCGGTGAAAAGAATTATGTATTTTCCTCTCTTTGAAAACAAAATTATTATTTTTTTTTAAAGCCACGTTTAAACAGGCTGTTTTTGTAAAAGGCCCCTTTTTTGTTATCTTTAGTGTGGTTAGTTGCTTTATTGCTAATCTTGGTGGGTAACTGTATATTATTCCCTCTATTGTTCAGCAGCACAAGAGAACCTTTGTCATACTCCCAACAGGGCTATTTATATAGCGTGGCACTTCTGAGGGCTTCTTCCTGCCCTGATGTTCTTCCACCTTCTGGGGAAAGGAAAATAGTTCATCTGAGAGGGAGAGTGAGCAGTGGTGGCTCCTGACAGCCGCTGAAATACGGGCGAAATGCCGGTCCGTGGGATGCCACTGGGAACGAGCTCAGTGGTTTCCAAAGATTTGGTTGTGTGTGGTTGAGGCTGACCAGAAAGTTTATTGAACAGGGAAATGTGCTCAGGTCTGGCCAGGGAGAGCAGTCAGGGTGGTCCTCACTGCCTGACACTTGGTGCCATCATGGGATGGGGTTCCTGCAGCTCTGAAGCTGCCCAGGCTTCATCCAGCAGGTCCTTGGGGACCAAGGAGGTCTTGGGAAAGTTGGGAGCTTCTTGGTTTTGGGGTGGGTTTGGTTTTTTTTTTAAAATTCCTTGAAGCCTTGCCTTCAGTGGGGGATTTTCTGTTAAGGGACATCAACAAACAGAAGCTTTCCTTGTGAGATGGGGGTTTCCTCCCTGGGGTCAGAGGGTGGGTGAAATCTAAAGGCTTTGCTGACCTTTCCAGCTGTGATTTGGTCTCCTGGGTTTAGATGGGCTGGTGGGAAGAGCAGGGCAGTTCCAGAGCCACCAGGAGGGACTCCCACCTTGAGCAGGAACATGCACCTTACCTATGAACTCACCTGCAATATATTTGTGCCTCCTTATGGAAAACAACCCCTGACAAGGAACCATCACAAACAACAATTTAAGTTCTCTGAGGAAACAACGAGCCACCTTAGTGCAAAAGAATCCCAGCCTCGAGGTCAGCCATGGAGCAGTGCTTTGGGAGATGGAGCTTATATTTCACATGCCTGCTTTGTATCTGACCTGATGCAAGGCACCAGCGGCCGGAGCAGAGCTCTCCATGGCATTAGTGATCATTAACATGCTCGGAAAACTTGGGGAAACAGGCACGCTCGAGCATAAAAAGCTGCTGCTGCTGCTGGTGCTTGCATTTTAGCTCCCCCATTAACACCAGTGTTTCTTAGAGGGAGAATAATTGTGCTTTTGGAGTTTGGGGGGAGGTTTGCCAGTAGCTGGGAATTGTGTGGAAGCAGGAATATCTTGTGGATGTGTAACACAAGCGTTAAGCAAATGTAAAATCCAGGCTCAGCAGGGAAAAATCTGCCTTATTTTGTGTGCCAGCGTCTGTGGGACAACTGTTAAACCCTGCGGAAAAGAGCCTATGAATAGGCAGCTCTCCCTGTTTCGGGCAATCCTTGAATTATTATTTGTGAAAGGGGCAAAACCCCTCTCTTTTTATATTTTTCATTGCTAACCAGCTGTGCAAGAAGTTAAACATCGTAATTAACCCATATGTGACCCAGTACATTTGACTGATTTGCAGGCAGGGCCGGCAGGGTAACTCGAGCCGGCAATTTGAACCCACCATGTTCGTAATGATGATTTTACAGTGTAATGGTCGCACTAAATCCTTTCGCTTTTGCTCTGTAGCCGCTGTTGTGACAAGAAAAGCTGTGGCAACAGAAATGAGACTCCATCAGATCCAGTGATAATTGACAGGTAAGGACTGCTATTGTTTCCTTCCATTTTTTTTCCTTCTTCCCTCTCCTCATTATAATGAAACACCTGCCCTGTGTTGCTAATGGGGAAGAATTAGGAGGATATACGGATGAAATTTTGTTTTTTTGATGCAGAATTAGTTGTGCTTTGCAGTTGTGATTGCCTTGGAAGGGCCATATGTGGGATAACGTAGGGATACTGGAGAACCCTGCTCTGTGGAGGGCTCCAGCTCTTGTAACTGATTCATGTGCATAAAGAGGAGATTTTTCTTTCTGACTTTCTGTGACTCAATTCACATGCTATGCCAGGGAAGCTTCAGGAATAAAATAATAATAGTTTGTGATTTATGAAATGTGGTTGGGTGCTTATAAATATTTAACTTTTATTTGAAAAATGTTTGAATCATTATCACTTAGCTACTGTAGTTCTGTTGGATGCAATCCATCTACATTTTAAGGCTTTTATTTATGCATAAAAACAGTTAAGAAAATAGATCTGCAATGTAAGGTCTTTTCCCTCCTCTTATTTTCTTTGGTTGGAATACTATTTTGACTGTATTGTCAGTTGATTAATTCATTTTTGCCTGTCTTAATTATTGTGTTTTTAAACAGATCCATATTGCTAATCTGACATCACTTAGTAAATAATTTGTAGTACAATACATCTATTCCAGTTGTTCGGAGCCATGTGGATTTTCTGTTGCTTGCAAATTATGCAAAATGGTAGCCAAAGAGCGATTTTTACATTTTAATTGTCCAAATGTGTTGTCCAAAGCCTTGTGTGATAGCCAGGGTATGGTGCTGCATTACTCTAGAGGAGTTAAATGGCCATGAAGCACCAAAAGTGTCTGTCAGAGCTGGGGAGAGCAACACCCTTGCAGGATCTGTGGGTAGAGGGACCCCAAAGGGAGCTACCCAACCCCACAGAGGGGAGGGCACGGAGCATGTGCCTCTCCTTGCATCCCTGAGTAAGTTGTGTTTGCTGTATGAAGTTTGAAGTATCTTCCATGCCAGAGCATCCATTTTTTGAAGGGAGGTGAGGAGGGTTTGGTGTGTTGGGGGCCCCCATGGAGAGCGGTCCAGAGCCTCGTGCTCATCCCAGCTCCCAGTTCTTGGATGGATTGGGTAGGAAAGTGCAGATATTGGATGCTTATAGCAGATGTTTTGATTAGCTGTAATAAGTAATCCTGAGAATGTTTAAATCTCAGAAGATATCTCTATCTATTTTAACTAGGCATATTTTCATCTTCTCTGAGCATCAGGTAGCACCAGAGAAAGTGTGTGTGGGGGAAAACCCCACAGTGAAACCTGTACAGAGCTGTGTTTTATAAGCATGCTGCAGAGCTGAGCACTATAAACATGGTGTTAGAGTGGCATTTTGAGTGACATGAAAGCTACAAAATTCACATGAATTTTTCATTGTACTGGAAAGTGAGATGTTAAGATGCTAATGGCAGGTTTACAGAAATATTTTGTTTAACTATCTAGTATGCAAAACTACCAGTTGCAAATCATTTTAAATTTTGAAAGCCAGAAATACTGTCTGTTACATGCTTCCTGCAAAATAAGGAAAATAGGTACAGGAAAAAAACAGCTTTATCTTCCTAGCAGCGATCCATTCCTCAGTCTTTACATGAATTGATGCAATAGTTACCAATTTTGAAGTTTCTTCTTAAAATGCAAGCTAAACACAATTCAAAGCTGATAATACAAACCCTGCCTTGCCACCCGCACTGAATCACACTTGGCTTGTGAATGGGTTAAGCTTTTAAGTTCTTCGCTTGGTTTTAAATTGTGACTTTGATACAGAAGGTTGATATGACTGTGGTTTGAATAACACTTGATTTTGACCTGTTCCTGTGGGTTGCAATGGTATAAGAAATTTGACTCAGCAGTACTGTAATTAGCCCTCCCCGTGTTTTTGAAACAGGATTGTGTTACCTGGATTGCATTAGTGTGGCTTCTATTGTTGCCGCTTCGCATCTGTCCCAGTAGGGTACTTAAAACCTTTTCTTGGCCGGGGCTAGTTCAAACAATTCAGGCCAAGCAAGTATGTGCTTTATACAGTTAGTGGCTTTAGTGATGTTTCTTGTGACATTTATCCTATTCATTTTTCTTGTCCCCTTTGGTTTGGAAAGGATGAAGTGATTTATACGGAGCCTTTTTGCTTTAAAACGAGTCCTTTAAAATTGTTCTATGATGAAAATGCCTGCACAAGTCAGGCCATGTGTTTGGTTGTACTCCATTGTCACTTCTCCATGCACACAGTTTTTAACTATTATGTCAATCGATATGCAAAGCCATATTTAGTTATTTTTATTTGCATTGAGCTTAGAGAATTCATTTACCATTTGGGCTAAAGCACTCCCACATGCCTGATGCTCTGATCAAGTCTTTGCCTATGGATTTAATCAAACTCTTGCATCAAATCCTGTGAATCCAGAGACCCTGACCTAACATAGAGTTTAACATAGAATCTATCCATGGGATTTTTGACATATGTACTTACATGGAAATGCTATCCTCCTCTGACAAGTTGGAATACTATTTTGGATTGATTAATTCTCTTTGATGAGGCTGGAGAGACTCAGGATAGAGAGAGCTCTGGCTTTGGGGTGGTTTGGTGAATTTGAAGTTGCCATAGAGCCTCTTCTCCAAAGTTACATGTGTTGTATTCTTCTTCAAACCCAGGACATATGTGAAATCAAATTGTTTATTTCTATTTAATGAAAATGTGAGTTTAGAAAAGGAAGTCTATAGCTGTGTTTGAAACAGGATACGGCTTTATTCTTTATAAAATTGTTTTATACTTTGCTCTAGTATAGTATCAGCAGATATAGCAGTGAAAGGGACCTAAAGATATTTATACTCATATAAAATAGTGATCTAAATTTACTCTGGAGAACGAAATAAATCTATTATGCTTACAGAGCAATCATCCCAAGGAAGTTTCTTGGAAACCTGTGTGTGTCTGTATCATCTTCTTAGCATAGCCTGTATATTTTATCACTAATCCAGTTACATGTGTTGAGATGAAGATCTGATGAACAGGAACTCATTTTAAAAGGGGTATTATTGTCACAATACAAATGCACAATCCCTCCTACGAGTGCAGTGGCAGGGCTGTATTGTAATCACACTTAAAGAAAACACAGAGCACTTCCTGTTATTAAATTAAATTCTAGATTGATTTAACTTTCAAATTGTAACTCATATTTGAATTTAAAAGGTTCGCAATAAAATTCCTGTGAAGAAATTGAATAAATTGTAGTTTTATTACCACTCTGGATATCCTGGTGTCCTAACCTTTTTCCTTACAGTTATCTTAGTTCAATAAATAAAACCTCATTAGACTATTCCCATTTCAACGAGTTTATTAAATTTTACAGGAGTAATTAGCATAAGCTGTGCTAATTTCTCTGGAAGACTAATGAGAGAGCTTCCTAATTAGGTTTGCTTTGTAAGAATCAGAAAAGATGATAATGACAAAAGTCACATAGGGGAGAAAGTGGGGCTTTATGTTATTCCTTGGTTCAGGAAAAAGGCTCCTCTCTTGGCACTCTGTTCCAAACTTTTAAACCCAATTTACCATTGTCAGGACCGATATTTAATGGTGTTACCAGTGCCTGCTGGGGCTTCCTTACCTTTTATGGCTGCATTCAGTAAATAGGAATCCTACGGACTGATAAAATAGGAATAACCACTGCAATCCCAAATATAGTGGCAGAAAATATATATACCATATACATCATATATATCCTGCTTGTGACATTGCATGGAAAAAGGTCTGAAAACAGGCAGTTACTTTTGAATTGATAATCTGGGGGTGAGGTATAAAATTCATTCTGGAGCTCCCCTGAGCGGGGATGTGTGACCTTTGGGGGCAGGACACCATGGGGATGGTTGGGGCTTCTGGCCCTGCTCTGGTAATACACTGAAGGTCTCCATGTTGCATTTTGGATGAAATTTGGGAGCAGTGATGCTCCCTCTGGCAATCAAGTTTGTGCCTTTCTGGTGCTGTCACCGCTCTTGTCTGTGGAGCAGGGGTGGGGACTCATGGATTGGAGGTTGTAATATTTTCTATGCCTTGTTATCAGATGACACCAAAGTACATTTTAATGCATGACCTGCTACCAGTGTCTGAAAGGCCTCCGTGGTTCTGATATGTACAGGCTGCTCATCTGGGCTCTGTAACCTATCCCAGCACACTTAGGCAACTTACCTTCAGATGGGTTTGAAATCTTTCAGCCTTTAACTTGAAAAGTTTTATGTTTGTGGGTAGGATTTCACTGTGCAATGACATGAAAAGTCATTAGCTCTGTTTTAACGCTTTACAAGTCATCTTGTAGTGGATTGTATTTTACAGGCCTGATCATATTTTCATCCTAAATACCAGGCAGTTGGAAAAGTGACAGGGAGAACTGTATCACACTCCCTGCATCCTCCCCACAAACACACTGCTTAGGTAGATGTGGCAAATAATGTGTTTTGCAGTAGCTTTCCATGTCTGGAAGGAGGGGGATGGTCATGCAGGCAGAGCCTGCCCTCCAGGAGAGGTTCTGCTGAGGGGACAAAGTGGGTTTTGCTTGGGAGGAGCTGCTGAGGGATGCTTTGCCGCAGGGGATGCGGTCAGTGCTGCAGCTGATCCCCACAAGGATGTGGGCTCGTCACAGCACTGGTGTCACAGCAAAGTGCCAGGAGATGCCAGGTGCTCTGGCAGTGCCCCCTTAGCAGGAGTCTCAGTTCCTGCTCCGTTCTGGTCATATCCTTGTCCCCCTGGCCAGATCAGTACCCGAACCTGGCTGTGTGGAGTCAGGGGAAGCTGTGTCTGCTGGTGTCCTGCTCCCCCCTTGCTTGCACTGGGGACAGGGCTGCAGAAGCCTGTGGGTCCCATCACTGCTGGGTCCTTGCATGGATTTTCTACGCAGAAGAAGCACAAGGGAGGCATGGAACACTGACAGACTACAAAACCTAGGTGCAAAATGTCCCTGGGTCTGAATATTTTTCTGTTATCTGGAATTTTGTGCTGGAAAATCTGTCCTGTCTCCCCCTGGCATTGCTGTGCCCCTTCCAGAGCCAGATGGAAGTTCTTGATCCATCAGGGAGGGAGTCAGGGGAGCAGAAGCTGGGTGACAGAGGGGTACCCCCAGCACTGCACAGAGATGTCTCCCAGGCTGTCTTTTAAGGCTATGCTGCCTAAACCCTCTGGGCCTCTGAGCAGGGTGTTCAGAGAGGCAGAAGTTGGCCTCAAGCGCTTCATGCAAGCTCCAGGAGCCTGTGAACCCACACATTTCTGAGAGGGGAGGGACCCAAACACACATCCTCCAGGATTTGGTTGTGATTGATGCAGCTGAGAAGCATTACCCAGAACATTTCCCACATGACTTAGGCAACCAAAGGCATTTTGAGCTGCTGTGAGATAAATGGGAGACTCTGATCTGTAGATACTTCTCACACTGAGATTCAGGCTTGAATGCTTGCCCCTCTATCAGTGTTCCTCATGCATGTGGTGTCAGTCCTGTTTCTGGTGATGAAATCACTAGAGCTGGGGGTAACTTTGTGAGGATTCTTGCAAAAATCTCTTGGTTTCACCCTGTTGGGGCTGGCACATATCACTGCTGCTTATAAATTCCTTTATTTTGCTCTTAGGGCTGAATGAACTTGTTCAGGGTCAAACCAGCTTCTGCTTATTGTTTGTTTGATTTCTCTTCTCTCTGCCTCCAAGTATAAGAAGTTTTGTATGATCTCAGAAGTGTTATGCAAAACTTTAATTTGGTCTGAGCTTCACTCAGAAGGTTTGTGAGTTTCTCAGCAAACCAGTTCAGAGTTTTCAGTTTGTTATTAAATCCCAAACCAGGCAAGTCTTACGTGGTTTTGGGTTTCACTGCAAACATTTCACACTACTCTAATAGTTACTTGCTTCTCTCAGTGATGCCTTTTGAATCCACAGCTAGTGTTTGGGGCTTTAGTTAACTGTGGTCTTTTGCTTGATTATTACTGTTTAATATCACTGGTGATGTAGCAGAGGTTTCTATTGCAAAGCCGGGTCGTTGTGCTGAATGCTCTGTAGTCTCTCAGTAGGGAGATGATTCCATGCCTGGCCCTCCTGACATAGAGTAAAAACTGAGATCGAGATTTTTCTATGGAAAATGAAAAGCTTGTGTTGAATGTCCTGGGAATGAGGGGAACTGAAGACAAGATTACTGCTTTTGGCATTTGATTGTTAGTGCTCATCCCTAGCCATGGGCTTGGCTGGTTGTGACTTCAGGGCACACGTGGGATGTGCTGGAGCTGCTGCCCCAAGGCCCCAGGGTCAGCGTGTCACTGTCAGTCCCATGGGCTCCTGCTGACAATCTCAGTCCTGCTCAGCAAGGGTTAACAATTTTAGGAGACTGCACTGGTTTGTGTAAGTCCTCAAAGTTATCCTGAAGACCCTGTGGATTTTCTTGTGCAAAGGAATCTAAGTGAGACCTCATGGTGGGAGGATTTGGGCATCTGAGGTTGGATGTGCTTTAAAAACTTTGGTGCAGTGACCTCCTGCAGCACCAGGAAAGCTCCGAATGCTCCGGTCCCAGTAGGAGCCCAGGGCCTGGCAGGGTGATCCATCCCTTTGTTTCTTGTCACAAAACTTCAAATGTGCTCTTCATACCTATCGATTTCTTAATATGAACTCCTACTTCAAAGCATGTCCTGCAGCAGGGAGGATGTGCTGGGCGCCGTGGGCTCCCTGGCTCCATGCAGCTCAGTGCCAGCTCTTCTCTCTCAACAGTGGGGATTTTTGGGGGGAAGGAAAAAAGCTCATCTTTTTCTCATATGCATATATATATACACATAGTTTCTGGAGTGGATAAATTTTCTCTTCCATCTTAACACCTGATTTATTTCCATATTTGCTGTCGCAGTGGGAATGCATACATGAATAAGAGCAATGGGGAAATGTATTTGCAAAGATCATCCTCAGTTTTAATGCAGATTAGCTGAAATTCTTCTGAACATGTGAAATGTATCTCAGCTCTATCCCAGCATTTATTGGGTAAAAACACAACCCAAGCCTTATTCTGCAGGAGCTGAGGTCTGTGAGTAGTTTTCTTCCTGCAAGTTGTCATAAATGTTTGCATGTTCCAGCCACCAGAATAAATTCTTATAAGTAATTGGCCACACCTACCAAAATAACTATGTTAAATTCAAATGCAATTCTGCCTGCTGGAAATAGTTAATTATAACACAACATCTAACTAATAAAATTAAAAGAGAGTGAGAAATACTTGTAGGTTACTGTGCAAATCATGACTAAGTTTCTAGAAATGGTTTTAACACTGTTCTCAGAGAGCAGCAAGTCTCTGTAGTAGTACTGGGAAATGCTGGCATGAAATTTCCTCTTTCCCTGTAACATCGTGATATTTTTTCTGTAACAGTTCTGGAAAAGTACAGAAAAGCCATACAAAGTCCCCAGTGTGTCACATTAGCAACTTTGCATAGGTAGTTTGTGATCAGAATATATTACTGTATCAACTGGGTGTTTACTTTTTTGCTAAGGACAGTATTTTAGAGGGTTTATTCTTTTTAAAGTGGAATGAATCATTTTCTACCCACTTTTTAAAAATAGCACCTGGAAATAGGAAACGTGAATACAAATTTTCTGTTGCTGTTAATATGTGAATTATATGAAATTAGTTATTAAAAGGCTTTATATCAAGTCACTGAAATTATATACTGGACTGTAGTAAAGTGACCCAGATATAGAGCCTTTCAGAGCAATCATTGAAATGCTATGAACAGTACTGTTTTGTCTTTGGTTTCTTGCTGCCTCTAAAGGTGTAGGCAGATGAAGATAACTTTAAAAAGAGCTATTTCTCCAATTACAAGCTTTTGTCCAAGAGCAAAGAAAGATTTTTAGACTAACAGCATTCACTATAACAAAATTAAATTCCCTTCATCTGACAAGAAGCGGAGTCTGGCAATAGTTTGGGATTTTTTCTTGGAGCTGGAGCAGCAGCTGCCCTCTGTACCCCGCGTTTTTCCCAGCCAGCCCTGAGAAGGGGTGACCCGAATTGGGGGAGCGAGGTGGGGAGGGTGGAGGGCACTGGGTGCTGTCACAGACCGTGAGCGCTGTGTGGCCTCCCTTTCCTTTGGGGACATCATTTCCCCTTCCCAGGGCTCCGGGAAGGGCTGGGGGAGCAGCATCCCACTGCCACCCCCGCCGTGCCAGGAGGCCCGGCCAAATCTTTTTGGGTTTGTAACAACACGTCCAATCTGGCATTCCACAACTACGGCATCTCGCTAACGGGCTGAGGCACCAGAGTTCAGTAATGTAATATAAAAAGTAATGGTGTTAGCTAACACATCCTTAATAAGATATTGTCTGCTGCTCTGCCATATGCTACCGAGCAGGCTTTCCCTCTGTGGGGCTTTTGAGTTCTCTCAATAAGATTATTTCAAATACTCTAATCCTGAATCATTGACATGAATACAAAAGCCTAGTGACATCTAATAGATGCCTCTTAGCTTTGCTTTTCCTCTTGTTCCTTTCCTTTTTCTTCTCTTTTTACCTGACAAAAAGCTTACAGACACTTGGGCTCTGTCTCTCAGTGCCAGCATGTGGGTCCCCTCATGAAATATAAAGGAGGAAAAAGGGCTGACATAGGGCTGATAAGCCACAGAGCAAAGGACCATAGAATTAAAATTAAATGCCAGTAAATCCTACCCTGTACACTCAGTTGTTCTTTTATTGTTTTCTTTAATTCTTCCAGTGCCATGCTGGACTAGAAAGACATGAAAAATGGGGCTACCAAAAAGAAAAAAAAGGTGATGCTACAATACCAGGGTCATACAGACTTGCTTGGCTCTTAGATTTTCTTAGTGCTCCTCTCACCTTGACTTTCTAATCAGAGTTGCAAACGTTCAGGTAAATGCATTATTCAATTAGCTGAATGTTTAGGTATTTTTTTTTCAAAGATTAATTGAAAAAAGAGAAAAGAAGGCACCCTCAAGTGACATGGCTGTGACCCTGGAAAGGATTTTAGGTAACAAAATGTTAGAAAGAATTAATATTCCAATGTGAGTGTCTAGCAATCAAAAATAATCTTTCTCTTAGTGTTGTCTCAATGACTGTCAGAGGCAGAAAATAATTTTCTGTTAACATTCTTTTGGACTTTGACAAACTACTCATCTGTTTATTCCAAAATCTGCCTTTGGAAAAAGTTACTGGGGCAGGATACAGCCAGTGTCTATAATGGGTTAAAAATAAGCTATTTAAAACATAGTATTTTTCTTTAATTTTTATCCATGGTTTTGCAGGGAGACTCTCAGGCTCTCTGGACCAGGATAACCATTAACTTCCACCTAGTTGAGTCAGGTCTTCTCTGTAAACTCCCTCAATATAACCCTTCAGGTGGTTTTTTTGGCATCTGCATCACTATATAACCATTGGCTGACTTCCCAGATGTTAAGTCACTTTGATAAGTGGATGTTAAAAACCACTTTACCTAGTTCAAATTTTGTAGAAAGATGACACAAGGCGAGATGTATTCTGTACTCATTATAAAGTTCTTTGCTCTGAAAGAAGAATAAAATTAGCCACACTCAGAGCTATTAAGATGTGATGGTGGTACCTCCTCCCAGCTGTTCCAGGTGCCTCTGCATCTCTGGCACAGTCCTGCACGAGCTGGGATTTGGCTGCAGAGGGCAAAACCCCCCTGGCGTGTCTTGCTGGGGCTTTTACAGGCAGGAGAAGGAAAGGACCTGCAGCTCAGATCAGAATTTGCCCCTTTTTAAAGAAAAATGAGGAAGCCTGGCTGTGTTACAAAGGAGTTTGCTGTGGTCCGGGGCAGAATTTGTCTCTCATGCTGGGGTTTATGTGCTTAAAGCAGATCTGTAAAGCTTTTTTTCTTTTCTCTGGGTCTTCCTGTTGGTACCATGGCCTGGTGTTACTGGGTCCTGTTGGGCTCTGAGGCTGCTGAGTGAGGGAAGCACAGTGGGAGAGTCTCTGCCCTGTGGAGCTGTTTAGGCAAGACAATCCCTGGGCTTTTTTTTTTTTTTAAAGCACAGTGAGCTCCATAATAGCTCTGGCATTCTGAAAAATGGAATAAACTGTACCATGGTGTAGGAGGAAAACTTCTTGCTGAACCCCATTATGTGTACATAAATTGTCATCTGTCGTGTACCACGTGGAGGAGAGAGGAACTTTTCTATTTTTTTTTCCTGAAGGATTGCCCTGCTGTGACAATGGTAACTCAATTTGTCAGAAATTACAAGAACATTAATACATCATGCCCTAATGTTTCATTAGTACATTAATACTTTTGAAGTCATCGGAATTTCCCTAATAAATGTCTTCAAAGTTGGCTGGCCATTCATAAATTTGATTTTTCAGTATCATAATTCTAATTGAGATACCTATTTTCCCTGATTAATCCTTGGAGTTTGTGTGTAACAATCAGCCTTGTTGACATCCGCAGCCGTGCACACTTGAAAGCATAACACGACGTTAGTTAATATTTGTGTTATTGCAAAGTGGCATGATTCGGAGGGGAGAAAAAATAAAGTAGGGAGACTATTCTCAGGGAAACAAAAGAGAATTTTGGGAATGCTTTTTGCCATGGTAACCCAGTTATCGCTCATTAATCTGTCACGTATGAAACGAGTTCCAGACTCCGACACTCGTCAGCGAGGCAGCGTTCCCGGGGGTCGCGGTACCTGCGGCCGCCCCCGGCTCTGCCAGCGCCGGGAGGCTTCACCCCACCACCAAATCCCATCATGTGCCTGGATGGGCCTCAAAGAGGGGGAGCCCCTCCCTGCCTGGGCCACCTGGGCTCTCTGGCCCCGCCACCCCAAAAGCAGCTCCCCAGGGAGATGGGGAGCCGGCCCGTGGGCGCCGCTGCGCTGGCTTTAGGGGCTGCCTGGATCTCCAGAAGGAAGGAAGTTTTTTCCCTTCATTTCCAAGATAAGGTGTCATTCATGAGAGCAGCGTGCTGAACTAATCAGGTTAATTGAGAGGCCCTGAATAGCTCTCATTGAGCGGATCCCTCCTTCCTGCTCAAGGCAGATAGTGCAGACGGAGAGATTACAAGTGCTTTAAACTCTTTCTCTCCATCTCCGAATTTCACACCCATTTCAGGATGACGAGGGTCAGAGCAGATGTGTCACACGGGGGTTGTACAATTTAGCTTTGCTGGGAGCGAGACTTTTATTTTTGTTGTTTGTCTTTTGGTGATTTTTTTTTTTTTTGGTGAATTTATTTTCCTTTTAATCATCATCATTGTGATTATTTTTCAGTGAGGCCAGTGCTTCCCATCTCTCCTGATGCCAGGGACACCCTGCTGATTTACACCAGCTGGAGTGGTGTAAATTACTCCACTGTTTTGGAAAGATGCAGAGGACATTTGGAAAGATGTAGAAGACTAATGCAGTCGTGTGATTGGCTCTAGATTGACCTGCTCCTGAGTGTTGTTAATGTTAAAATTATTTCAGACCTAACTCATGGCAGGGCTGAAGGAAACATTAATTTTAAAAAGATGTTTTCAGTGTTTGAAGCAGATAGCAGTGGGGTTTATTGCTTTTATGGTATCATTTCCCTTTAAACCCTTCTAATCGAAGTGGCTGTACGTAATTTTATTCAAGTTTACCAGAATGTGAAAGCATTTCCCTCTGGATACTCTTGCCAAATTAGGAACAGCCAGGCTCCAAACCTCACTCTAATCTTCCTACTTGCCACAGTCTATTACATTTTCTTTGCAAATATTGTAACTGTTAGAGTGAAGAAGAGAGAATTTTCAGGAAAACAAATTCCCCAAAAGTAGTGTGTGTCCCCCTACTTTTCCAAGCTTAGTTCAATTTAAACATGAGCTAAACATGAGCATCATTGTCCCTGTTGGCCCCCTCCTCTCCCCCCTGCCCGGCTTCTTTTCCTTGGAAGTTTCAGGAATGACTTTAATTATCTCTACAATCAAATTCTCACTGCTGTCCCTGTGAAAGCGTGTAGTCATGGATTGCTGGGATTATTTTCTTTAGCACTTGGGGATAGAGAAACTGGTTGTTTGGAAATGAGAACCAGCTGGGTTCTCAGAGCCGGCGTTTGGAGGGAGCCACTTTGCACAGAAACCCCAGCGCTGAGCAGAGCCCGAGCTCAGCCCCCAGACTGCCCCTGCTGCCTTGGCCACATGGGATTAGGATATATCAGGACTGGGTTTTTAAAAAATTTTATTTATTCATTAATATGCATCTCCGGGGGGCTTCTGCCAGGGCTGGCCTGAACTCCTCGCCAAAGTTTCTGGAGGCAGAGGTGCACCCTGCAGTCCCATTCCTGCCTTCACCTGCCCAAAGCAGAGAAAATAAAATTAATTAACAAAAATTAAGCCAAATAACCATATCAGACACAAGTTCTGCAGATGACAGGTAGGCAGGTAAAGAGAGATTAATGCAAGAAAAGGAAGAGCAGAGGTAACTTATGCTATCTTAACATCTTTTGCTGCCCTAGAACACAAGCTGCAGGGGTGATGTTCTTCCTTTCTTCCAGCTTGGAGAAATTAGTTATTTGTCATACCTTATCAATCTGTGTTAGTGCCAAATTCAATTTAAAATTAGGACCATACATGTAGTCAGAAATTATATGAGCTATGCTTTTAGCTGAGTCTTTTGTCATAGGGAAAGGCACAGAAATCTTCTTCATTTAGTTATAAGGATGTAAATTTGGAGATATTCCACTGGCTTTAAGGCAGCTGCTTCATATTTCTGTCTCTTTAAGAGAGAAGTATTCATTCTTTGGAACACAAGGATTTGTTTCTAGGGTTTTTTTACATTTTGAGATATCAATATAAAATACATACATATATAAAATATCTACTTTAAAGCTTCTTTCACACTTGTGTTTCTCTACACGCAGTTGTTAGGGTGGTTGATAGTTTAAATTGTGACTTCTCAATGTTTGAAATGCAATAGTGACTGAATTGGTAGCTTAGGTAAAAAGTCAAGAAGAGATATCTTTCCATTCCTTTTAAAAAAGTTTATTGGAAAGAAAATGACTGATCACTGAGCTTTGAACTTATAAATGATTTGATTTCTTTAATGCCTGGAATACAATGACTTTGACTCTATTAATATCCCCTTTAGCACAACTAGATTATTTTTTGAAAGATGAAACCATTTAGCTCTGAACATGTTTAGATCATACCATAACTTAAAATTTCTCATATATGTTTATATACATTTTCACACACGTACTGTGGATTTGTATTATTGGTGGCTTTGGTTTTGTTGGTTTTATATATTTTTTTTTAAATCTGGATTTTCTGTTCATTTTCTTTTTAATTTAATTTTATTTTTTTCTCCCAACAAATAACTGCTGCATTTCCACTCACTCAAATTTGGACAGAATTTTACTTCCTGTTTCAAAGGTCAAGGAAAGCTGACCTCAACAGCAGTGTTGAGGCTGCTGAATTATTCATATCATTGACTTTGTGTCAGCTTCCACATTTGTGCAGAGGGATGTTTTATTCATTTATCTCATTTAGGGACCTGCTCTGCACCTGTTTCTACCATTAAGTACCCTGTAATTTGCATTTGATGCTAATTTAGTTTCATATCAGCCTGGTCCCCTCTTGTTAATTTAATTTTCTAAGACCCTTTTCATTACAGTAGAAATGTTTCCCTCTTTAAAGCAAACATCTATACAAGTAATTGTATAAACTGCCTTTTAAATAATATCTTTTAGAAGATTCCATCGTTTAATTCCTTAATTCCTATAATTAGCCATGGTTTGATTAATGTTTCAAAGGGTTAAATTAAAATGCAGAATTACTCAAATGCATACTTGAATAATTTTCCCACTGCTGATAACAGTTTCTGCATTGCTGCTTTTATTCTCCTCGTGATTCTGAATATTACATGTACTAACAAGCACTAATTTTCCTTATGTAGTGATTTTCCTATGCTGAGCAATAGCGGGTTTTAATGTACAATTGATGCAAACTCCACATTGCCAGTGGGATACTTAATTTTTTTTTTTTCCCCTTCTGATTGATTGTAAACAGTTGAGGAGAAACGCTGCAGCTGAGCTGCTCTGGGTTCCCTTCCAGATTGTAAGAAACTTAGAGATCCTTTATTTTGCCAACAAGCATCGCTGCTGTGTTCTCACAAACAGCGTGATTAGTGCTGATCGCTGCGGAGAATCATTTGGAAATATTTACAACCATCATGGATTTGTTTGTGGAGGTGAAAATTTGCATATGCTGTGATCCTACAGGGCAAAATGCTCCGAGGTTGTCGCCCCCGGGCACATTGATGCGTGTTCAGTGCAGGAATACGGCACTGGGGTAAATAAATGACCAGAGGGGCTAGAGTGGAAAATCAAATCCCTTCACTCCCCTGCGGGTTTATTTAGAACAAGGTTGGATAATTGCAGTGGGGTGGGCGCTGTGCCGGGGGATGGACACCCCCTCCCCTCCCTCTCCAGCCAGGGGAAAATGGAGATGTTGATTCAGAGCTTTCAGAGGGACAAACCCCCCGTTCTTGGTGGCTGTCGGGGAGGGGGACAGGGAGAGCAGCAGAAACAGGAGCTGAGAGCAGGGGGCAGCTGGGCTTCATTACCCAGCAAAACAGCTCAAGATAATTCCTCCCTCTGTTTGCAGTGGGGAGGGGGAATCGGGGCATCAATCCCCGGGGACTGGCTCCCCAAATTCTTCCATGTCCTCCTGGGGACGGGAGGGATTTGCTGTTTGGCTCTGTGTTGATGCTGTAGCCCGTTGCTGCAGTGCCGTGTGTGGCAGGAAGGATGCAAGTCCTGCATACGGAATCAGCCTTGCATCAGCTTTTGTTTTGCCCCAGCAGAAGGTGACACTCCCCTTCCCTCCTCCAATTCCCCCTGAAGTCATGACGAGTTTGGGAAGAGGTGCCTGTGGGTTTGGGATGAAATGAGGCTGTTTCGCCTCTGGGGTCTTGCCCAGGGCTGCTCCAGGGGCTGAGTTTGGCTGTGACAATCCCAAAAGTGCGTCTTATGCTACCCGACTTGCCACTTAGACAAGCCTGCAACCTGGGCTACGGAGCTGCTAATAGCACAAGGATTTAATACTTGAAATTTGGGTTGAAACAAAATCTCTGGTCTTGCGGTTTTTTTAAACTCTTTCTGGTTGTGCCTCACAGGCTCTGTGCTGGCAGAGCCCCAAACCTGGTGTCAGGGGTCCAGTGTTTATGTCAGGGGTGCCTTCCTGAGCACACCCAGCTGCAGGAGTACCAGTGCTGAGGTTTGGTTGGACCTGAGTACCTGCAAGCCTCACCTTTCCCATCAGCCCACGAATTCACATATTCATAATAGCTCCCTCTTTATTTTATCATAAACTCACAATAGCGGCCTCAGAGCTGGGCATTTCCTGAGTATTAATGACCAGCTGGGGTTAATGGCCCTTGCTTGTGCCTTGAGCCATCAGCTCCTCCCGACTGGTCATTAATTCCCAGGAAAAGCCCTCTGTGGAGGTCATTATTGCCTAATTATCTCCATACACTTTAATGCCAGTTTTGACAATGTACAGTCTCATACTTTGAGTTATAGGTACTTTATAATTCATTAAATAGCTTATCATTAAAACTGCAGATGATCTTGATTATTATTTATTAATGTTTTCCCTTTGATTTAAAAAAAAAATAAAATCTGATGCTCCCATTTCTGGAGGGAGGAAGGGACAGATGTAGATGGGATATGGCTCCAATGTCAAAAATTGTCACACAGCAGCTCTTCCTGTTTGCAGGGGTCTTCCCTGGCTTTCAGAGGTCCCAAAGGCACCTGCCAGTGGAGCCCAGAGCTCACCTTGCTCAGCCCTTAGCAGAGACTTGAGGAGCAGTGGGATGGCCACCTCTGCTGGAGCTTCCTGTGTTGGTCCTGGAAGTGTTGGCAGGATCTGGCCCACAGTTTTGGCAGTTCTTGACTCATTTTTCTCTTCATCCTGCTTCAGATTCAGTCAGGGTTTGCTTTGGGAGCCCTTTCTCACCTCGGTGAGGTTGTTCACAGGGTGAGCTCTGTTGGGGTTCAGGGTTTGACCTTTTCCCCAGCAGCATCAGGTGGGTGATATGTTTGAGCGCAGTGAGGTGGGGTGGGAAATAAATGGGACAGATTCAAGCCAAGCAGGGGGACTTTAATTTCTGCTTTTTTAATAAGATTGTGCATCTCTTCCTCCTGGGAGCAGCTTCTCTTCCTGTCACTCAGGTGTCCCTGTGCATGGCATGACAGAGCTGCAGGTGCAGAGGCTCAGTGCTCTGCATGTGTGTGCTGGGAAAGGTGCCACAGGCAGCCCAGCCTGGGCTCCTTGCTGGAATCACGGCCTGTGGAAATGGCCAGAGCAGCACTGACACTGATTCTAGCGGAATTTACTGTCTTATTTGCCCCAAAGAACCCAATCCTGCAACCTTGTCTAGTTCTCCTTTATTTTCCACTTTTTTCCCCAGGCTTTACAAGCGAAATATCTGGATAACAGAAAGCTAAACCTTTGTGTCTGAGGTTTCTATAAGGTTTTGCTGTGCAGGAGCCCTGATCAGCACCAACAGGGGCTGTGACCCAGCTCAGGGCAGCCCTTCTGGGCCAGCTCAGGGGCCACGATGCTGCCCTGGGCTCAGGGGGGATTGCAGTGGCAGGAGGTCTCTGTTAGCCAGAAAACCTATTGAGGTGTTTGCTCCCTGTATTCAGTCATTACTTTTTAGTTGCTCTTGCCTGACAGCATCAAGTTGTTTCAACAATTACAATAATAATGCAGTTTTGGAGCTGTTTTCTCCATTACCTGCGTCTCTGTTGGTTTTGTGTTTGCTGGAGGAAAAGTTGTGTGGATGTGAAAATACTGGCCCCATTGAGCTGCGCCATCACCTTTGGAGGAGGCCAAATTTCACCCACTGTATTTGCTTTTCTACCTCTGAGCCGTGTTTGTTTACAAAACCTTCTTCTGAACTGCTGTAAACCGCTCAGCCGAGCTGCCTCCCCGTCCCAGTTTGTTCTGGCCTTCTCCAGAAACCAGTCCGTTTTGATTAAAATCATAATGTCATTTGAAAGCAGGGAAGCAAACCAACCCAAAGCCTTGTGCAAAGTTTGAAAGTAGCAAGTTTCTGCCGAGAGGGGAAAAAAAACCAAAACAAACCAACCAAACCCCTTAAAATTCAGACTCAACGGGTCTCCTGTTACCGCTGTCAGGGAAGTCCAAGGACTTGAGGCTGATGAAGAGTTACATGCTAAAAAAAA